>JAYMTF010000499.1:0-34902 GCA_036897485.1 Pelargonium nanum | reverse complement strand
CAATCAGGAAGTCGGAGCAAGCTTTCTACTTGGAATGGGCCGTCCACTCCTTCAGAATCACCAACTGTGGCGTCGAAGATACCACCCAGGTTTATCTCCTTTCCACAGTCGCTATCTCCCATTTTTCAACCATAGTTTGATAAAATTTCACGGGTTTGACAATATTTCTTATCTCTCGACTCTTCAACAGATCCACACCCACATGTGCTACTCCAACTTCAACGACATCATCCACTCCATCATCGACATGGATGCTGATGTGATCACCATCGAGAACTCTCGCTCTGACGAGAAGCTTCTCTCAGTCTTCCGCGAGGGAGTCAAGTATGGTGCCGGAATTGGGCCAGGAGTCTACGACATTCACTCTCCCAGGATCCCATCAACCGAGGAGATCGCTGACCGTGTTAACAAAATGCTCGCAGTCCTCGAGACCAACATCTTGTGGGTTAACCCCGACTGTGGTCTCAAGACCCGCAAGTACGCAGAGGTGAAGCCGGCGCTCAGCAACATGGTTGCGGCAGCCAAGCAGCTCCGAAAGGAGCTTGCCAGTGCCAAGTGAGAGGTTGGGATTTTCAAGTGTCCTATTGATTCATGATATGTTTTTTCTCCAAATAACTGTTGTTTTATGGTAAACTTAGTAGGTTTCATGCAAATGCTCTGTGAGCCCCAATTTTCTTTTTATTGTTTCCTGCTTTTTCTAAACTTTGTATTTTTGGGTTCTGCCTACAACTTCTGTTGGAAGGCATGAAACTCTTTATTGTATTCCAATGATGAAAATGATAAAAAAAAATGTCATTACTGGTTTGCTTGTTCAAAAAGCTCTCTGTTTATTTCTTTTACTAGCACTTTTACTCTCTCTATGTGTCAATGTCAATTGTGCGAAAATGCTATTTCCAAATTCGATATGGTGTGTTACTGTGTTAGTGAGCAACTTTCAACTTGGCCTAAAAATCGGAAGACAACATAAAACCAATTTTGTGTTGTGGTTGTGCCAAAACTTTACCAAATTGGTAATGAAATGGTAACCTATATATCGTGTGACAAAACAAAAAGAAAAACAACTCCACATAGTAGTAACCTCATTGTGATAGTGATTGATTTGTGAATACTTTGTTTGGATTGAACTTTTAGTTTCCATGTCATTTTTATAATAGAGAAGGCGTGAAACTTAATCAAATCTACAAGTGTTTTATAAAAAAATACGTTACTTATATCACATGCTTACAAAAAATTATACCAATTATACATTAATTTAAACAAAAATCATCTCATTAGCCACATATGCTAAATATGGGAAAAGA
The DNA here is from genome assembly GCA_036897485.1 of Pelargonium nanum. Classification (NCBI taxonomy): domain Eukaryota; kingdom Viridiplantae; phylum Streptophyta; class Magnoliopsida; order Geraniales; family Geraniaceae; genus Pelargonium; species Pelargonium nanum. The sequence continues at coordinate 33,601 of JAYMTF010000499.1, read as the reverse complement.
AAAGGTAATCACTTTCTTCTAGAGTACTTTGGGGACAATATGCTTCAGACTAACAGTATAAATTCTATCAATATATAAGGTAGAAAAGATAAAAAAATTCAGCTAGAATTTGACTCTTAAAACTCATATTTTACTCAATAAATCTGCCTTAATCCAATTATTACATGTTCTAGCTGAGTCTTGAATCTCCTTACTCTCAAACAAGAAAAAAAAAAAGTCTCACTTAAAAAAATAATTATAGAAACTCAATCAAATCTACAAGAGTTTCAAGAGTTGAAACTCATATCCATCCCATTAAGTTTGTGGGCACAAAGTGCCAGCCTTGATCCAATTCTTGTGTCTGAATCTCAACCTAGATTGAGAATTTGAGACATTACTTTATAAAATATCTATTCCTCTTGCATTCTTTCAACATGTTAAATACACACACACACAACACACAAGGGACCCAACACCAGTATTTTGGCCCCACAATGGGCACTTATACACCAAAATGCTTGCAAAGAATCAAATATCCAACAAAACTCAACATTGAAGAAAACATACATCTCTGGTTGATTACAAACTGTAGGTCAAAATTTTTAATCACATATTTCTGAAATTCGAATAAATAAACCTCAAAATTTCAAGAATAGAAACTAGAATGCAATAGATGAATCACATGAGAACTCCTTCGACATTACTGAGAGCTTTCTTTGCAACTTTATATTTCCCGGAGAGTGCGTTGTTAGTTCTTACCACGTACTCTTTGATGAAAAACTCTATGCCATTTCTAAGAGTTTCAAGCTCGGGGGCAACAGCTACTCGTGTGAATACGTTCCATATGAGCTTATCGGGGTACCCCAAAATGGCCTCAAATAGTATCCGGAAATGCATGATCCTTTTTGGTGTTAGTTGCCCCACGTCACTCAGATCAACGGATTTCAAAACTGCAACAGAAAGGGTGAAGGATGCGATCATCTCCGCGACAAATTTCGCTAGGTGCATTGATCTTTGAAGATTTGTTGACTCTAGCTCCTTGAAGTGGTCCCACAGGCAAAACTGTAAATATGCGAGATAGTAGGACAAAAATTAAGAGAACTAGACCTCACATAAGCAAATCCTAAAACAACATATTATAGATTTCAATATTCGTGTGTAATTTAAAAGACAAAAACAACAATAGCAGATCAATCTGCAAGCGGAATTGGTTATCTCCAGCCATGTGTAATGTCTAGCTAGAGAAAATCCTTTTTTTTTTCACGTGACATCATCTAGATGGGGCCGAGCCATTGGCATAGATTCAAAGATCTTGGGTGGTTAGTTCCTCTACCCATGTTCACATTCAAAGTGAGCATTGTATGTACATCCATGTTACAAGATCATACCTCAGAAGTATGATATGATGAACACAAAGATTAATCTGAGTCACGCTTTTAATGGTACCATGATCAGATCAATTATAGACTAACCAAAGCTATATTGTGAAACACACATAAGCCTACCTTGAAAGAACTGCTTTCTCCTTAACTATGAAGCATGGACACAAATATGAATTGAAGATTACGTTTGGGAAGATGGATTTGATTTGAAATTCAACATTTGAAATTTTGGATTTGAAATGTTGCATTTCAAATACAAATATAATGTTTGGGAAATCATATAATATAACGAGGTAAGAGGTGTCATTTGAAATCTCATGCTTTAGGCATGTTTTGAATGATGTTGGATTCGAATCAATTCCAAATCCAAATTCTTGGAGTTCCCAAACACTATATTTGGCACAAATCCAGCATTTCAAATTAAATGCTGGTTCCCAAACACACCATAAGGTTATATCATTACACTAAGAATACTTGATAAAAGTTGAATCACTAAATAAAGACATAAAAAAATATGAATTTGGTATAGAAATTTCTTGTTTTGAACCAGCCACTTTTTTTCACATAGTAAAGGAAACAAAATTGAGTCTGAGTATATGCACTTAAATAAAAAGAACAGAGGTGTTGTGTGCTCCAAGTCCTCTTTGTAAAAAATGCAAAATAATACCCAACCCGGCTACAAGAAGACAGAAAGATGGAAATGGTACTAGATTTTACGGAGAAATAAGGTAGCATTTGCAGTGGCGGACCTACACTAGCTAATGGGGGTCATATGACCCCATATTTTGTGGGAAAAATTTAGATTTTAAAAAATTATTACAATAAGTTGACACTCCAAAATAAACTCAAGATATCTTTTGACCCCATATATAAAATAATAAAAAAAGGTCCGCCCCCGAGTGTTTGTATTAAAAGTTTTGGAATGGAATAGAAATCAAGAATGGATTAATGGAAATGAGATTCTCATTCCAAAGTCATTATGAAGAGTAAAAACCAAAAAGTGTTATTCCTAACATTTTTTTAATCCAAACGCTACCTAAGATCATTTCTCCATTAATTGAAGCTCGGGCTTTTGACCAAAGGTAAGAGATTTTCAACATTTATTTCCTTAGATGGAGAGAAGTTATCTCACTTGTACCAGAACGGAGAAAGAAATACCTGTAAGGTAAACTTGTGGTTTTTGTCGTGCTCACACAACTTGGAAGCCAGAGCAGTGTAATATTTGTTGAACACTTTTTCCTGTAAACAGCAATCCACTAGAACCCGCATGATCTCTCTATCCTGTAGATCCATGCAAAGATTAGAAACACAAGACCCAAAAAAGAGAGGCAAAAAAATACAAAAATAAGATATGCTATAACCTGTTTTCCATGTAAGTCCAATCTCAGAAGCTTCTCGAAAGCATCAATGTAATCCTCCCCACTCATTACTATACAAAAGATTGCCTTTCTGGCCTCTGTAGTCATCCTCTGGGCAGCAGCAAGTTGCAGCATTTTCTGCGCTTCAAGGACCTCTTTGTCAATTGTGCTGGCAAGTTCTTCGACATTGTCTGGGGCTGAAGCCAAGTCTCCAGATACCCACCATTGACCTTTCTTGTTAGGATCGAGCAGCTTGCTCCATGTGACCCCTCGAATTAGAATATCTTCTACTCTCAACTGGAATATATATAAAAATAAATGAATAATGATATATAAAAGATATAAGCAAAGGACAAAATGGATAAACCACACACAATGAAGACGAACAAATTTTATATTTCATATCTAGACAAACTGTTTAGGAAATTCTCCTGTTTAAATATTCGAAAAATTGATGCTATATAAGTGAAAGTATGCTCAAAGGAATCCTCCCTGGCCTCTAATTTTAAGGATACGTTGAGCACAAATACTTTCTCTAGCTTCTATTCTGATGTATTGAATATTGGAAGCATACAAAGATTCGGCGATTATATATACAGAAGACAGATCATGGCATTAAATAGCACACTTTGTCCAGAATGGCCCATTAAACTCCCCTCAAACCACCACTCCCCATTATCCGAAGAACAACAGATAAATAAAATAAAAGGGAAGCAGAACTTCAAAGTACTAAGCGACAGATCCACTGGAATACCTTCTGCAGCCATTTTTTAATCCGTGTGTGCTGTATAGAATCCTCTTTAGACCTTTTTTTGTTGTTCTTGATGTCACATATGGTTTCAAGCATGAACTCCATCTGCAAGAATTGCCAAGTGAGTACTGCAAATAAGAAACGGGACATGGAAGCTTTTTGCTATAAAAAAGAAAAAAGAAAAAACTTACCCTTTTACCAATAATATTTTCTTGCCCGTCTCCAGCAGAGGCCTTCAACTCATTCACCTTATTCTGAACACTCATAATAAAGTTTTTCATGGAAGCAGGATCATCACCTCTTATTTTCATTCCACAACCTATTAGGTTATAAATTGCTTAGTGAGACATTATATTCCTTACTATGCTTAATATAACTTCGTCAATACAACAATGTACTAACAAACGAGCATCATGGAAAAATACTAGTTTATGCTGTGTACTGAAGCAAAGCTCGTTAAGAAATGGAACATGCTGATAACATTAAGTGCTTAAAAGATAAAACTCATCATTTGGCGTTTGCTGAAAAAATGGATCACCAGAGCATTTGACTAAAAAGGGCCTAGTGAATTGTTTAAGATAGTATAAATCGCAACCAAACCCACAAGAACAATTTTTTAATAAGACTTACATTGTAGAATTGTCAGGATAGTAGAGACATCAGTCTCCATCAAACGCTTGCTCAACATGATCAAAAAGTCAAATATCAGATCACTGAAAAGTAACACAGAAGTACTTCTGTTAGAGAGGGGTAGCTAAACATATTTTGAGCAACAGCTTAAACAACTGTAGTAACAAAAACAGCTTGAATAAATAATTGACCTACTACACTCGGCAAGGAAAGTGTATCCATGTCATACACATAGTTCCTGTCATGCACATTATTCTCAAAGAGTGCTGGTGTCATTTTAGCTAGACACTAAAAATTGTCAAAACCATCAATTTAGTGTCATAAATATATACTGCCCAAGATAGATTTTGATGGACAAGAGGATTGGTTATATACTCGGACCATTTAACCTGATGAACTGTATTGGTTTATTTTTGTAAATTGTAATGAATCAAATATATAGATTCTTTAAAGTAACCTAGTAAGAGAGGTTACTTTAGGAATGTAGCGGTTATGTATTGAACAAAGAGAGCCTATCTGTTTGACCCTCCCTTGATATTGAATTTCCTGTCTTAGATTTTCATGTGCCTTCAGTATCAGGTATTTGCATGAATTTCTCTTGCCAAACCCAACCTAGGGGTCTTATACCTCCCATGACTTTCAAGTGTAGAGATAATAATGAATGAAACTCCATATAATCTTTTTGTTGTCTTTTGTTTTGTTGATATTTTGTAGTTCAGTCTTTGAGTAGGCTTTAAGTGAGAGCCTTTCATAATCTAGTAACACAGCATCCTCCTTGGCTTTTATGAACATAAATCCAACCATAGTAAAAAGCTTAGCTACTTTTAAACTCTGTTTTGGGGCACATGACGGAGCCAAAATTCGAAAACCCCACAAGTTTCAAAATGATAAGAGCTGAAGAAAGTGTAGTCTGTAGAGAAAAAAAAACACTGGCCTCTGGATTTAGCCCAAGAACACAAAGAGTTAAGAAAGTCTATTGGTTTATTCTAACTTATGGACTGTTCCTCTCATCAAGGCAATTTTCTCACATCAAGGCATGCACTTGAAATTGAATGGGACTTATATATGAAAAGATGATAACTTGATAAGTCAAACCTTCCAATCTATTAACTGACAAACTTCACAATTAACATCTTATATCTATGTTTATGCATAAATATGTAACCAAAATTATTGCCTACCTTGAGCAAACTCCAAATACGCATAAATAGGAGAGGAAAAGAGTGAGATTGCGCAGGGAAAGATTGTCTTCTTTGAGGTACTCATCCTGGATAAAACAACAAAAGGTCACTCTCAGTTACTGTCTAAAATTTCAACAATACACAAGGCCTCCAAACTACCAAACAAAAGGCAGTAGCATGTCTTCTATAATACTCCTGCTGCTTAATTAATAATTATTTGGATAAAATTAATTGCAGATCAAAGAAAACTATTTTCTGCAGATAGGATGCACTTATATCAAACTGGTATGCGCACCTCAAAAGATTTAGCTAGGGAAGCTAAAAGCTTTGCTCCAAAATCAATGCCAACTAGACATGACATGCCAGCAACAAAAGCTGCAAAAACAGCAGCATACCTTCGCACAGGGCACACAGAAATGTCAACAACAAATACAAATATAATATAAATAAGTAACTTAATGTAACTATATAGGAGGTAGGATACCTAGCATGGTGTTCATTCTAAATATTGATATAAAAAAATAAACTATGGTAAACAAGGGGATAGGTAATACGCTAAAGAAACTTAATACAATAGAGTTACTTCAAATCCCCATTTTCATCCATATACTAATAATCATCTGAGTTCAGAACATGCATCAGATATGTCACATACATATCCAAAAATTAGTTTGTTTTAAAAAAAACGAAAATAGGAAGCATTTTAGCTTTTCATAAGTCCATATATTGTATAATGGATATGCTATGAGTAGATTTGGTGTTAACAGGCCTATAACAGGCTAGACCAATATAAGAACAATGTTGCCATGATAGTTTACTACCTAAACTTCTTGGGGGACAATTATCTAAGCCATTTCAATAGCACAAAACTTCCAAAAAGGGCTGGAAGCCAAAATTAAACAGGGAAACACATCCAGGCACAGCAAGGCTTATAAGTCGACCTGAAAGAAAAAATGAATATGCAAACCTATATGGAGTTTGATATAGGTGGGAAATTGAATAATAAAAACAAAAGAAATATGAACAAACATATTATTAATCTTATTGCGGCAACTAATACACTAATTCACTACCATCGCTCACTTCAATCAAAGTTAGACTTATCCAGAGAGAAAGAGATGTAAAATGTAAATGCTAAGAGAAATATACTAATACTTAACTGTTCATTTCCACGGGGACCTTCAGAACAGGACTTCAATACTTCCTCACTTGTAATCAGAGAACCAGCACTGCGACCAAAAGACTGCAAAGGTATAAAACTATTTAATTTTCCATAGGCAACTGCAAAATAAAGACTCAAACTACTAATTAGAATTAGTGTAATTTGGTTTTATCCTGCTCATGGCATTAAAATTCAAGAAAAAGCCCATCTCCAATTCATGGTGGTTAAAAAACAGTGAGCGGTTTCAGGGGTACAACCCGACCTGACCCAAGTACTAATTCATCCCAAAGGACATCATTCCATGAGGGTGAGCCTTGGCGCAACAATAAAATAAGGTTGCTTAATACTGAGCTCAAGGGTTCAAGTATAGAAAATCTTTCCACACAAACAAGGTAGGGCTGCTTGCATAATGGATCCTCCCCCCACAATCATGGGAGCCTCGTGCATTAGGCCACCCTATATGTTCATGGTTATATTCATTCTTACATTATGAGCTATGAGATTATACAAGTGTGCAAGCACATACACACAAAAGATAGTAAAACATGGAGGGTTAAGATAGGCGTACACGAATAATAGTAGAAATCTCCCCTGTTATTGATTCCACATTAGATTCAGACAACCTATTCAAAAGACCTGGAACAAGTTGAATATGAGAAATCAAGTTATTTGACAGTACCAAGGGTATAAAATGCCAAAGTTCAACACAATCATACCTCGTATCCGTCTGCGGATTTGAGCATTTTCTTCTGACTCATTACTTAAACGAGATCTCAAGTGAGGAGCTATATATTTTGCATTTCCCTTTGATGCAGTCTTCTTGGCATGACTTTCTTCTTCCACTTCAACACCACAAATTTCCCCTTCAGTGGATATACAAGTGGCTGCGTCACTTTCTTTGTCACCTTCTTGATCTTTAACAGACATCTTTCCCTTTTTACGTTTCTTACTTGAAGGCTCTTTGGGCAGATCTGCTACCGTTGCTTCTGCATCATGAGTTTCAGCTAGCTCAGATAATCCAACTTCTGTGTCAGCTGCCATCTCATTTTCTGGCTTTTGTTCTGAGGATATTTTATTCTTCCGCTTTTTTCTCGATGAGTTTTTCTCTAAGCTCTTTCGGTCAAGCTCCTCAGCATCTTGAATTTTATCTTCCTCAAGAATAGATGAAATTCCTTCAAATAGCATATTTATGCCATCATCCATTCCCCTTAATTTTCCACCTTTTATCTTAAGTTTCTTTGCAAGTTTCCTTTCCAATTCAATGTCTGCATTGGCAGACATGCCGGCATTTGGCATACTCATTTCAAGGTACTCTTCAAACTTTGTTTTTGATTTTTTCTTTATAGATTTCTTTCCTTTTACCCTCTTTAATGCATTGGCATCACGAGCACTTAGAACTTTCTTTGGATTGATTGGTTGCTCTGAGCTTATGAGACTTCTTTCAGAATCAGAATCTGAGTCATGAAACTCTGGAACGTTCTTACGGATGCTAGGTCGCTCTGACCTTTGGTTTCCATCTGAATCAGAACTGGTCTCCAAAACACTTCTCTCTTCCGAATTCTGAGTGAGTGACTCTTTTGATTTCTTCACATCCTTTGACTTCAAACCCTCTATTGTTTTCTTTAGTTTTTGAGATTTCTGGGAATCACAAAAATTAGCATACGATATAAGCCCGTGGACATTTTTTTTATAGTTTCCAGCAGCAAAAAGTTTTAAAGAGAAGCACGAGAGAATTAAAATTTCTTCTACCTGAACTTGGATCCATGATTGATGCTTCTGCTCCTTCTTAACAGATCGAGCTTCTTTTCGCCTTTCTCGACGCGACTTCTCACCAGACTTTTTATCTGTAACAGAAACAAAAATAAACCGCCTTTCACAATGAATGTGAAAATTGAACCAAGTACAATCAATCCAAACTAGAAAAATATCATACCCATGCTTTTCAACAAAGCTTCCTCAACTCTTAAACTGCCAAGAACACAAACAAAAAAATATTGCAATTAATCATTCCAATGAAATATAGAATATAAATATAAAGCCAACCAAATAAAATCATAACAGGTTCTTGAAACTAATTAGTTCAACTCTTCACTTAAAATTTGTCAAAATTCAAATAACAAAGCTCCTAAATTCCTAATCCACAAAATTTAGATAGCAATATACATTTCAGCAACTCTTTCAGAATATAATAATATCAAAACTACAACCCACTAGGTATCCAAACTAATAACCAAAATAGGAGGTAAGTAGAATAATTTTCACTAACTATTTCTCCATTTTATTGAGAAACAAACAGAAGCTAATGATGCATTACAGTTTATTACTTATTATGATTGTTGAAGCAAGAGCTCAAACTGAGAAAAATACCTGCAATGGCGGCGAAGAGCAGCCGAGGTCGAGATGCAGTGACGATGAGAAGAAGTTCACGTTCGCTTTGACGGAAACCTAAACTCAGGCGAGAGCAACACGATGGCGTAGCCGGAGAAATTGCCGGAGCAGAGAACAACCTCGCCGCCGGCGGGAGAGAGGCAGTTTTGAAGAGAGAGAGAGAGACGAGAAGCAATTTGAAGAGAAGAGAGGATCTGTTTTGTGTTGTACATAATTTTCATGTCACGTGCCTGTCATGTGATGAGCAAGAGGTTTGGTTGGTTATAGGACTGGTTATATTATCCTACTTCTGTGACAGGATACAGCAATTCCTGGCATGTGTTTTCCTATCCGTGTTGCCTAACATGATTGTGGGCTTGCTAAGCTTGGTGGGCCCCAAAGTTGGACTGAATGCGCAATATACCGTTAGCCCAAATATTTGAATATTTCAATTATAAGAATTTAACTGCGAGTGAATTCATTTTTTTGTAAAAATTTAATGAACGATCTTTTAGAATTCACAAAATTATATTAGCATCAAGCACTATAAAGTAACTAACATGTCATTATCGTCTTCTTTTACATGTTTCGAAATAAACTTCATCTTATGTTTAGAAAGAAAATTTTCATTTTTTTGGGTGCACATGCACGTCATAGAAACTTTGTCACATTACTCTTAAAAATGATCTTTTATGACTTTAAACAAATACATAATTAATGTATTTGAAATGCTCACCCCAACTATACAAATATTTACAAATAACCCCTTCATATTTGCATAAATTAAAAATAACATTTATTCAAACATTTGGGTTGAATCTTGTTTCTAACTACTCGTACACAACTTTCTCTAATCACTTCAAATTGGTCAAAGACTCAAACGAAGTTTAACATTATAGCTAGCTAGTTCCTATTCACTAGCTACCAATTCTCCGGCAAACCGGCCGGCCGGGCCGGCCTTGATCCGTTAGTGCGGCCTATAATTGACACTAGTGGCCAAATTTGCCGGCCAAAGTTGATATATTAATGTTCTCATTACATCCTTTGTAGTGAGTAATTACAAACTTAATTTGAAGACACTTTCCAATGAGTTTTCATGGCATTCCCATCATTTTCATGGTCGTGGTTGCGGCCTCCATTCCATCCGTCATTATGGCTGATGAGTTCATCGTCGGGGATAAAAAAGGATGGACGTTAGGATTTGATTATCAAGCTTGGGCTCAGGGCAAGAATTTTCGTGTTGGCGATAAACTCAGTAAGTACTAATATACACCAAATTTCATTATGCTCTTGATTAATAGTACTTCATCCGTCACATATTTTTCTTCTATTTTGTCTCAAGAATCGATGTTTTATTTACTTTTTAAAAATTTACCTTTATTGATATTTTATTATTGTGTTCATGTTGATTTTGAATTCACATTATGTATATGATGAAGATTTTTTTTAATAGCATATTGTTTTAAAACAAAAGAGTCAACGAACTCACCGTAGTTTCTTTTATTCGATCCATTTTGTAATAGTTTTTCGCTACACTCCGGGAGCTCATAACGTGAACAAGGTGAACGGAACTGCGTTTGAAAAATGTATAGTGCCACCGGCCAACGAGGCGCTGAGCTCCGGAAATGATGAGATAGTTTTGATGTCGCCGGGGAGAAAATGGTACATTTGTGGGGTGGCCAAGCATTGTGAACTTGGAGGCCAAAAGCTCCTCATAACGGTTCAGCCTCAGTCAGCTCCAAAATTAGCACATTCGTCGTTTCAAGCTATGCTCGTAAAATTAAATTATATACTCTATTCTACCTTAGATTAATGTTTTGAGTAATATTGATAAAATAATTATCAGATAATTAGTTTCAATGGTTATAACATATACTGATAATTGCCTGTAAGTTACTAGCTAGTAATAATGATATGGTTTCCCAACTTCAATTAGGATTGAATATTTTAGCCAGTAATAATATATTTTTTTTATTATTGATTTAGTCATTGTTGAGAATTGAGATGAATATTTAGAACATTATTTGTTATTTATTTTTTTAAATTATGACAAAGTCAATTTTTGTAGCTCTATATAAAAAGTTATTAGAGAATGATAAATGTATCAAATTTTGTATAATTCTCTATGTCAAAATGACGTACGTGGTAATCTACGTCATGACAGTTACATAATTTATATTTTTGAATTATAAAATTAAGTTTAACTAATAATAATCCGAAAAATATGATACCATCACTCTCTCATAATTTTTTTGAAGCACCCGATTTTTAAGTCATATTGTACACATGACATATTGTGATTCGATCAAGTCATCAATAAAATATTTGATGACTAAACTAAAATGAGCTAAGAAAATCCGCCATTTTATTAGCCCTTCTAAAATGAGCAAAATAAAGTCATCAAACCTCTGAATATTCTTATCCATGCACTTCAAAATAATCGAACGAAACAGATGAGAAGAAACAACATATAAATAAAACATATCAAAAATATCAGAGACATCAAACTCAAAAATGACATTCTGGCGTCTTAAAGAAATGTCAAGATTGATAGCTTTCTTAAAAACTCAGAATTCAGCCCAACCAACAAAACCATAGATCCCTCCCAACCAACAACCCTTTTGAAACATGGTATAATGAAATCCACATAATTTGATTTGTAAGCTGTAAAAAGAAAATTAATAAATCAAAGGAATAAGTTAAAACAATGTAAAGTTGACTAATTCAATGTATTATAATTATCCCCAAGATCCAATCAATTTGTCATAGCAACTTTTAACATCATATGGCTTTCCATGGCATTTTCATCATTTTTGTGGTCATTGTTGTTGCCTTCATCCCATCCATCACCATGGCCGAGGAGTTCGTTGTCGGGGATAAAACGGGTTGGACGACGGGGTTTAATTATCAATTATGGACTCGGGGCAAGACCTTTCATGTTGGTGACAAACTCAGTACGTATATCGAATAATCATTGTCATTAATTTAACTATATATTTTAAAGTGAATGTATTCAAGCACGTTGTTACAAATGATCTCGATCAATCGACTTAATTAAGACATTGGTAATTTATCACATGATATATATTTTGTCTTCTTTTAAAATACCTATCTCTTATGGTTATAATTTATTTATTATAGTTAAATTTGTTAATAAACTCATGGTAGTTTATTTAATTAATTTGTAACAGTTTTCCAATACCCGGTCGGATTTCATGATGTGTACGAGGTGAACGGGACAGAGTTCGACAAATGTATTGTTTCGCCGGTGAACGAGGCATTGTTCGCCGAAATGATGAGATAATTTTGGCTTCGCCGGGAAGAAAATGGTACATTTGTGGAGTGCCTTATCACTGCGAGCTCGAAGGACAAAAGTTATCCATCACCGTGCAGCCCCAATCAGCTCCATCATTAGCACCTTCGCCGTTTCAAGCTATGCTCGTAAAATTAAATTATATGTTGTATTCCAGCTTAATTAATACAACTAACAATTAAATGAATAATTGTCATACTTTCATTTTGATATGAATAAATACGTGACAATTGAGTTATGATGATACTATATGTTGTTGTGATATTTTGAATTTTCCAAGAAAGAAATAATATAATGGAGTGTTTGAAATTGCCGGAATCAACATATCATTTAAAATGCTAGATTTGAGGTGTATGAATTGTTTGAGAAATTCAACATATCAAGAATTCATTGTGCTCTTCATACTTGTTAATTTGGAATTTTTGCAAAACATAAAAAAATTCATAACCTAAAAATAATAATCTAAACGCTTGTCAACATGACAAGAATTCGTTGTACAAACGAGAAATTCATTTTTCTCATAACCTTAGGCCAAATGAAACGCTACCGGTTGAAACCTAAAAAGAAGTAGAAGAAGAAGAAGAGGAGGAAGAAAAGGAGAGAAGCTATACCACATCATTTATTATTATTATTATTTAACAAAACTAGTCAGTTTTAATAAAAAAAAGTTAAATATTATTTTATTATTCGACAAAGATGCTCGAATCCAAAACCTAAAAAATTCCAAAACACTTAAAACATGTTTTTTTACCAAAACACTTTTTCAGTACATAAGAAACTAATAGGGTAAGAAATTTATCTCAAAATAGTGTAAGAAATATTTTAGATATAATTTTGTATTCGTTAAATGATTGCCTATTTTTTACTTTTAAATAATTAATGGAATTTTAAACATTATTCATATTAAAATGATGGTCAATTTTTATTTTAAAATAATTAATGAAGGATATTATTACACACACAAAAAAAGATGAGCATATTAAAAAGAAACATTAGAGTAGAAAACTAGAAATAACCTTACACAAACACAGTACTCATTTTGGAAGAAAAGCAACATTAACGCAAAAACACCAACAGAAACGACTCCATCAACTGTATTCGTCTCGCAATTCCCAAATGATGATGATCCAATTCCATCTCCATCTCCATCTCCGCCTCCTTCTGATTCTCGCCTTCTCGCTCTCTTTTTCTCTATCCTTCCACTTCGAATTACAACCAGGTCACACCAAATGCATCGCAGAGGACATCAAGCCCAATTCCATGACTGTTGGCAAGTACAGCATCGTCAATCCCAAAGACCCAAATCACTATCTCCCCGATTCCCGCAAAATCACCGTCAGGGTATGTTCTAATCGCTCTTTTTACGCACACCCAGATCAGAAAAATCGATCCTTTTTTGTGTGAATTTTGGGATTTTTGATTGTGTTGTTAGGTGACATCGTCTTATGGGAACAATTATCATTACGCGGATCATGTGGAGTCTGGGCAGTTCGCGTTCACGGCGGCGGAGGGTGGAGATTACATGGCTTGTTTCTGGGCAGCTGATTACAAATCAGAGGACAAGTACTCCATTGATTTTGAGTGGAAGACTGGTGTGGCTGCTAAGGACTGGTCTGGTGTTGCTAAGAAAGGCAAAGTTGATGTAAGTCTCATCATTTAACTCTTTCTTTCTTTTTTGGGATATTGAATTTACCTCTCCTAAAATACGTCTCATTTGCACATGATTACTATAATGTCCTGAATTTAAAATGTTTGGTTAGTTTGATCATGTGCAATCGCGTATCGTATTTGAAATGGTGATAGTTTTGAGAATCCGGCCAAATGCCAGAGAAAATTCAATATCTCGGCCAAGTTCTCTAAATTCTGGTGAAAGTTTTCATGTTCCAGCAAAGTTATGCAAGGGTGAATCATAGTAAAAAAGGGTAATTTCCAATTTAGGAAATTTTTTTGACATGCGTGGTCAAACTAATGGAATGTTCGGTTAATTATGATTGACATTATGGTTTAGGGTCATTATGTGTGACTGAAAAATATGTAAATGACAGTTTAGGAGAGGTATATGCAATTTTCTCTCCTTTTCTCTTGAAGTGATTTAGCCGACTAGAGATAGTGTTGGCAGTAAGAATCAAATAGTTTTACTTACAGTGTATATATGAGTTGGATTCTTGGTGCATATTGTTTGTCTCGGTTTATGTACATTAAGTACATTACAGTTCCACATTGAGAAATGGCACTCCTTTAAACTTATGGGTTCTCTCATTGGCGCTTTATTGGGAATCGGTGAAGTAGAAAAATGTTGAGTTAAGATTGTGTTGTCCAAAGTGAGTTGTCGATGCTTCAGACAAGGTGTAGTGGCATGATCTAACATCGGGAAAGAGTGATTTTTTTAGTTATGGATTCTTTGACCTAATAGAGTACTAATCTTTTGGATTGTGCTCATGTTTCGATTTAAGTTGTTAGAAAAAAAAAAGGTTTTAATATAATAGAAAGTGAAGGAGAAGAAGATAATTGTGCTTTGATTTCAGAATATCCATATAGAATCAATCTTAAAGCCAAGAAGAGGAAGATAAGTCTCTGAAGAACAAGAAGAAGATAATCGCGTTTTTAATGCTAGCATGTGTTAGAACTTAGCTGTGTGCTTTATTTATATTGCAATTTAATTCTTTAATATTATGCAATGTCAGGTCATGGAAATAGAGCTAAAGAAGCTATTTGATGATGTTATTTCCATCCACGACGAGATGTTTTATCTTCGAGAGAGGTAAGGAAACAGTAACATCCCGAACTGAATTTATGATATCATTGTTACACATGGCAATTTGTACGTGTCATGTTAGTGGTTAACTATGTGTTATATGAGCAACACAAACACGACACATTTAATATTCGTGTTTGTGTAGGCTTTGCCTTATGTTTCTCACATTCTCTCATTTCTGCTCTTTTACCTGATACGCAATAGACTCGGACGAAAGTGCAGGGCTGTGCGTGAGAAAGAAGGAACAAAAGTAGAGAGGAGAGACAGACACGAGAATAGATAAATTTATTAATAATATTAATTTACTATTTGAACATTAATAGTTAGCGTGTCGTGCACACAAATACTACACGATCAATAAACATGTTGGGTTCTCCGACATGAACACGACCTGTATACAAATATGCTGGGCCTATACAGTCTTAAATCTTGTCGTGTTAATCATAGGTCATGTGTCATGTCTAATATTGTCAGCTCTAGTTACTGGTAAGGGTAAGGGCACGATTATTAAACATGTTGTCTAAAATTGTCCCATAATGGTGCGAGTCTCTTGACCGGGCTGCTCTCTTTTTGTGGCATAGCTGTAATCTGATTCTTACATTGAACACTTGTTCCAGGGAAGAAGAAAGGCTGAAACTGAATCAAACCACTACCTCGAGGATGGCCTGGATGAGTTTCCTTTCACTTTTCGTTTGCTTATCAGTGGCGGGATTGCAACTATGGCACTTGAAGAATTTTTTCGAGAAAAAGAAGCTTATCTAATTTTTATTTTCGGTAAAGTTTTACGAGTCTTATTTTGTTTATCTTGTAAAATATTTGAGCAGCATTATGCACTTTGATCAAAATGTTCGATCAAATAAGTTATAAGGCAAATATCCATATGTTATACTTGTGTTTTCAGGGAATATAGTTATAGAGAAGCAATTAGCTAATTTCTCATGATCTCATTGATCATAAATTCCAAACAAATTAGTCGTATTACAATTCGAGTTTCATGTCATTTTTTTTCGTCTGGGTGAGAGAGCCTAATCTGAACTTAAACCCGAAAGAGGTGTGGGTCACAATGATAACACATCAGAAACCCTAATAATTCTATTTCGACCAATGAAGATTAGAACTGAACTGTACCAACAGATAATTGATTCATCAACACAAGATATCACACCGGCAAATCGTTAGTTTCCAGAACTTACAATGACAAGAACACGATAAGAATATTCATATCAAATGAGAAAGAAAACACATTTTTTTAACCTATATATGACAGTTTTTTTCCAAGACTCTTAGGTTTGATACCATATCAAGAATATGAAAACCATTCAAATTTAGAAACCGATGAAACTAACAAACACAATCTCTGTGCATAAACAATGGTGAACCAGCCATTGCAACTAACGATTCTGAGCTTTCTCAGTTGATTCAAATCACAATATCATCCGCTCAATTCAACAAGGTGACGAGAAGAAATGGCTTACGTATATGTCGTTTACACAATTGAACGTTCCTTTGCTCTTGAATATTATGAATTGAAAATGCTCCAGTGATGATCGCTTGGTAGATTTTCCTTGATCTTTTCCAGCCTCTTGAGAATTTCCAAGAAAGAAGGTCTGTTGTTCATGTCATGAGCCCAACACTGCTCAGTTAACCTGAAAAGTGAAAACAGTCAACAGGAAATGAATTACCAACTCAACAATTCGAGTTTCTGATATTTGTGTGTGATTGTCTGATAGAGAGAACATTCCTCCCCAAGTACCTGAGGGTACATTAATGCTAACGATATTGGAAATCATAGAGACAAAAGTGTATACAATCAACAAAAAGTTGGCTGGAGACAAATTTAATAATAAAAAAAAAAAAACAAGTTTAGAGGATGGGTAAGATGGACGACGGGGATGAATTGCTGATGACAGAGTAATGACATATGCAGGGCCTCCTAAAGACCTACTATGAGAAGGCGATTTAGAGGTTTAACTGATCTAAGGAACATAATTAGTTGTTCTGTAGAGTGAAAACAAACATCACAGATTGAACCTTTTTCTGAAAGATGCCAACTTGGAGACTGAAGGATGATGCTAATCACACAACAGGAACATAGTAGAATGAATAGTTTCCGGTGTCAAAGTGAGAAAAATTGGAGGTTCAAGGACATCTCTCATGACTCATGCAGATATAGCAATACATATGATGTGCTTCTAGAGTACTAGATGATCAATGTGTTGTAAAAAAAGGAGCCTCAGCCACAAAACAGGAAAAAAGATGGATGAATGGCAAAACAAGAACAAATGTAACAAAGAATGTATCGCTGTATAAGATTATGAAGAGTAACTAACAATATTTTCTGAGACAGGCTTAGCAACATGGATGAGCAGCAAGACAAGTATAAATCTAAAGATGGGTGCATGCTGAAGGTGTTCTAAAGGGAACAGAAACATACATGGGCCAAGAATGTGAGAATAATGAGGGCGAAAAATATTTAAAAATAGTGTACATGGATGACGTGGAATAGAAAGATAAATTGAAATATCATTTTACATGTAAAATAGTATACTAATGAATGAAATATATGTGTGTGTGTGTGTGTGTATATATATATGACCCTCTGAAGACAAAATGCTAATGAAAGTGTGTCAATGTGAATCTTGTTAAATAATGCGAGCATGTGTTATTTATATTGGAAATAATGCTATCAGTTGATTCATGGAATGCTAATTACCCACAATAATACACACTCACATTTAGTTTATGACACACAACTGTAGTGCATATAACATTTTGGATTTGTTTGCAAGTAAGCCGTGTTTTGCTACTTTCGAATTTTAACTTACTCTCTCAAATCTGCGATGTATCCTTTAGAGCGAAACATAGGCCTATGCCCCTCGGCCACATGTTTGGCTGCTTCATAAGGCTCGTAACTCGAAAGTGGTGGATCTCCTTCAAGCATCTATGTCAGATGATGAAATAATGATTCAGATATTTATTTCATTTAACTCTAAATCTTAATACACTTCTTATGCAACCTGAATTTTACCTCATACAATATCATTGCGAAAGAGAACACATCAACCTTCTTATCATATTTGCGGTGCTTAAAAACTTCAGGAGCCATATAACGATCTTTTGTTTTGTTGCGTGAGAAACATAGACAAATGTAAGTTTCAAGAAGAAAACATTGTACTTCATTCAAAGAGTATTAGATAAAACACTCACAACTTCCTGTCTCGCCAGTCATTTTGTACACATCATGAGAATTCTTAACTTTGACGAGCTTGCTTAATCCAAAATCTCCAACTTTTAAATGGTCCGCGCTGGAGTTGACTAAAAGAACATTCCTGAAATTCGGAAAGTGAGCAGGTGAAAAAAAATGACAACTTCCAACTACAAAAGAAATAGACATATATGAGAGGTTTAAAGTAAAGCAGAGATTTTGCGCTTTCTAGTATGCCCACCAAAATTCAAACAAGAGATGAAAAGAAAGAAAAAGAAGGAAGAACTTATTCACCTTGGTTTTAGGTCTCTGTGAACTATGACATTTGGTTCATTATGAAGATATGCCATGCCTCTGACCACGGAAATATCACAAAATTCAAATAAGCATAGTAATATTATTCATTAAGCCTGCAAGTAGCATTTGATAAAACTTAGGCAATGCTTGCATAAGACTCCAACTTTCAGACTATTATTTTTCAGATAACATTGAAGAACTGCATAGTTTGAGGTGGAGAAAAGCATAGAACCTGGCGATTGTCCCTATTTACTTTCTTCAGGGAAAATCATTAACAATGGCTTGCCACAAACTAGAAGTACAAGGTACAAAGATGTTCAAGCAATTTTCTCAAGGTAGTAAAAGAGAACATTAGAAATGTCAATTACCTGGCAATGTCCAGTGCAAAATTGATTGCTGTTGAAGGACTAAGCGAACCCTTCTCCTTGAGGTACTGATGAAGATCACCCTATACAAGCAGATCAACTCAATATGCGAGCAAGACGACTAAAAGAAGAACTTTGAGATCAAGATAATAAGAATCATAGAGAGAGCAGGAAATTGAAAAATACCCCTCGTAAAAATTCAGTAATTAACATAAGGGGCTTCTTGTCAGTCACAGCTCCAAGAAACTGAACTATATTAGGATGGCGAAGCTTTACTAGCAAATTTGATTCATGCCTGAAGTCTTGACTGGATTGGGAAAGCCAAAAAAGATGTAAGAAATTTACATTCTAAACGAGACTAGCTACAATAAGAAAGTTGATTACAGCTACAACTAATAAGAGATTAGCCACAAAAAAGAAAATGATCATGGGAAGCAGAATTGTACTCTTAATCTTTAAGCCTTTATTAAGTTTCATATTATTATTTTGCACAAGAACCCGTTGTGAATAAGAAACAAGTCAGTGGTCAAATGTATGAACAGGAATAGTATGTACTAGATTACCATACAGCTATAGATCCTAAAACCAGCAGTTTCTATACCTGTATTAAAACATCCAAGTCACAAACCAGTACTAGGGAAAAAAAACTATAAAATGAGACTTACACCACCAATCTATCATCTGAAAGATTCGGAAGAATACGCTTGACGGCTACTGGTGTCCCACGCCAATAGGCTTTTAATATCTCGCCAAAAGACCCCTAGAGCATATCCGGTACCATCAATGAAGACGCATTTTGTAGATATAATGAAAAACATAAGATCCACCAAGAGGTTTAATACATAACACAAAGCAGCAAATTTGAACAACACAAAATAATTTAAGAAACAAAGTATATTGTGAAACATAAAACTAAAGCCACAACAGACAGCATGACTATGTAGCTACAATTATGTCCTACAAGGATCAATGTCACGTGAATTCTTTCTTTTCTTTAACAGGACTCAACATTTCTCTAACCACAGAACTGGGATTATCTAAATATTACAGGTAACTATAATCACAAAGTATATGATGCATGAGGGAAGAAATCTGATAAATAGGTTCACATAATAAGGCTACTTGTTGATCAAATTTTCCCTATCATGGCAGCAAGATAATTTAGTATCCGCCGTTTCTGGTAACAAGACAAGCTTAAATCATGATGATCACTTAACACTACACATTATGAGCCAGAACATCAGCAACAAAAAAGAAAAGTAACTTTGGACCCAAAAAAAATGCTTAAGAGACTCCAAATTTTGGCATAACAACACCTATAGTGCCATTAAAACTCAAATGTGAATCTGGCTTCCATCATAACAGTAGACATAAATCCTAGTTGATATATAACAAGATTGGATCACAATCACACTCACAAAATAAACACTGAATCACCTTTCCAATAATAGCAGAATTTGAAAAATCCAGCTCAGTTGGGTCAATTTCCCAGTCACACTTATTGGGGAGAGGAGGTGGAACAGCTTTTGGTTCAAAATGGCTTCCACTTTGACCCTGCAGTAAGTACACTCAGAATCAGTTCCCATAGACACACTCAATCAAAGGCATTCATTAATTGATTAGAATAGCTCACATTAGTGTAAAATGTATTATAAAGCAAGCAACATAATGATGGTAAAATCATGAGTTTCTGCAATTAAGCAAGTTAGCATGTGAATTAGTGAATAGAAAAATGTTCCCACATTTATGAGTATGCATATCAAACAATGATATCTCAGAAAGATCGTCCAACATTCAGTGATTGCATTATAGGGTAATTGCATGTTATTGATATAGTTGTATGAGTACCATCTTCCGTTACGAAAAAAAGGTCAAAAGTATACATATTTGGCTTTAAAGTATCTTAATATCACCATCAAGAGTAAAAGTCATTTTATCTGAACAAATTACACAATTTGGAGGATGTAAAAGCAACTGTTGCACTTGCAGTTTGTAAACCAAAAGAACAAATATAAACCTATGATATTAAAGTATAATGATGAGGGAAAAAGACAGATAATATGATGAACTTAATTTTTTTTTAAATGTTCTGCTAGAGGCCAATCGACACAACCAAAACCAAATTAGTCAACAAATATAAAACAAAGACAACAACGAGCTCAATGAAGAATTAAAGAGAAGAAGTGAAGTACTTAGAAAGAAAAAAAAACGAGAGAAGAAGCGAAGCAATGGACTTACATAAGACAAGCCACCATATGATTTCAAGAAAGCAATCATGTTCTGCTTCTTAGCTCCTTCTGCATCTGCTAGAGGCTGTCATGGCAAAACATTTCAAAAACTAAAATTCTTTGAAGAATTGTCACAGCACCAACAAAATCTAAACCAATTCAATCAAGAAACTATGACATTGTATTTTCAGGTAACATTTACGCAACTAAAATATCTAGTATCAGTTCAAATTGCAAGCAGATCAAGAATAAAAATAATTCAAGACCGCCTTACAATTTTAAGAAAGCAATCAGATTCTGCTTCTTAGCTCCTTTTGTATCTACTGAAGGCTTATAATAATAACTCACTCACTGAACGAAATTCCCAGAAGAAATGTCTCAACACTAGCCAAAGGTCCAAAGCTAAACCAATTAAAAAACTGTGAATCTGCAATTTCAGCTAACAATTAATGCAACTAAAATCTCTAGCATCTATTCAAATTTCAAGCTCAGCGAAAATCAAAATTCAAAGCCAGATGCTGCCTCTGAATCTCGCTAGAAACTGCAACTAAAAAAATTAAAAATTCCTATTTTGCAACAACAAACTAGCAGAGTGAAGTAAGAAAATCCTGAAAAAATCTCACAGCACAAGCCAAACCTAAACTAATTCAATCAAGAAACGAGGACATTACATTTTCAGCTAACAATTTATGCAACTAAAATATCCAGCATCACTTCAAAACCAAACAATCAGAGCTCCTCACCATCACTCCCAATCATTCCACAAACACCAAGATAGATGATTTTGAATTGAAATTAGTAAAAAATTACCGTATTTTTCCAGCGATCCTGGGCGTTGACATCGGCGCCGAACTCAATCAAGCACTTGGCGACGTCGACCCAGCCGTGGAGGGAGGCGACGTGAAGAGGAGTGCGACTGTCGTAGTCTCTGGCGTGGACGAGGGCTTGATCTTCCTCCAGGAGCTTGCGGACAGCTGCGGCGTCGTTTTGGTGGGCGTGCCAGAGTATCTGGGAGGTCCGGCTGACTCTGGCCTTCTCCTTCTGCTTCTCCTTGTCTCTGGCTGCTCCTCCGCCGCCTCCGGCCGGGTCGGAGCTCTCGGCGCCGCCGTTGCTCATTTTCGGACTGAAACTGGTTTTTGGATCGGATCGGATTGGAAATCAAATAATTTGGTGATTTTATTTTTATTTTCTTAAATGTATTTGTTTTATTCTCCGGAAATTCAGTTACTTACAGGTAATAACTAATCGTCTAATCACTACTTCTAGAATCTAGAGTGCTGGAGTCTGGAGACTGTGCGAAGAAATGAAAAAAAAAAAAAGTGCGGTGATTGTTATTTTTATTTTATGAAGTAATTGTTATTAATGTACTCCGTAAATATTATTACTACTGTTTAGAAAAAGAGAAAAATCGGAGTAATTTCTCAACACATGAGGAGAGATGAAGGTTTCAAGTGTGAACAAACTTCGAATGATGATTAATCTGGATATGGTAAAACGGCTTAAAGATGTCAACCGCGAGTATTCGAACCCTCTCAGAAATCCCATAATATAAACCGAAAAAATCGGAGTAATTTATTTTATAACTCAAGTTGGTGTATTTATGAGCTTCTTATGATTTAAATATTTTTTCATGGAGTGAGACATGGAAAGTTGAATTGAAGATCAAATTTGTTTGTTAATTAAGTTACTGATCCAATTAGTTTAGTTTATTGACTCTATTGTTTTTGAGTTTAGCCTTTGTTTAGGATTTTCCAGTACTTAACCCCTGCAATGGTAAGTTAGTTTTTATTATGTCCACTATTAAGTACACGTTATCATGCCAACTCATAATTATTGTCATTTGTTGATGCGAATTCGTTATACAATGTGTTTTTTTCCTTCCAAAATCAATCGCTACGACACAGTTTTGATTGACTGTAAATGTATAAATAAAACGCAACATTTTGTCTTTAGTGCGAGTTCACTAATGTGACATGTCCACGTGACAACTAATATGAGCGGACAAGATGACATGTTCTCAATAGTTACAGTAACACAAATTGACATGATATAGAATAAATGAAAATAGATTAATGTAAAGAATAAATGCATGCAAAACTCTAGTTAAAAGCTAAAATAAAAAACAGTGCGAGTTTGGAAGAGACGAAACTATTCAACCCTAAATCCTTTTCTGATTATTTTGATGGGTAGGAAGGAACTAGCATTGGAAAGAAATATTTAAAAATAATATGTTTTTTTTTCTTCATAAATAATATAGAAATTTCCAAGTAGCCCACCCACCTAACTTTCACACAATTTTTTCCTTCTTATCACAATATGATACAGACATTTTTGTGGCAACAGCGTGTACTCCACAACATTCACAGCTTTCTGATAAAACACTAAAATTTTGGTTTCCTGCAAATCAAGCAACCCAATTCTCTACGCATCCAAAAGACTATAACAAGCTGCGAAGCTTCATCAACAGAACCAGATTGATTTATGAGTGTATTATATTGGTATAAAGAATGTCAGAACATGCTATAATTGTTGTATACGTATACAATATACATGACTATATACTACATTTCAGTAGTCAGCTAATTCACAGTTCCATGCCATTTCTTTTGTCATATATGATCAAGAGTTCCATACCGGTTTGGAACTGCAACTTCATATTGCATCCTCCTGGTCTTGGTCTTCGAGGGATCGCTTGCGTGCCCTCAGGTTGAGCTCTAGACTCTGAGGTAAAGGAGGTGTCCGGCCCCTGCGGAAGAGAACTGCGAGTGCCCTCATTTTACGACAAAGATCAAATACCTGCAACAAATTAAGATAAAATATACCATTAAGTAGCTCTACCATAGTACCATTTAACGAGTGTGAATACGATTTGGTTCGATTGTCTAAACCTCTGGATCAAATTCAAGTATTGCTTGTCCGAGTGTCCCGAATATGGACCAACAAGAAATTTTTTTACAGAAATGGGAATGTGATTTTATTATTTTTTATTTTTTTATGGGAATGTGATTATGGTATTTTGGTCAAGATAATGACTTTGGAATGGGAATCTCATTTACATTCCCATTAAAAAGGAATTATCCAAAAGCTACATAAGTATCATTTAGATTTAGGTATGAAAAGTTAAAAAATTTCTCAGTTTCTTACTGATGAGGCTTCAATTTCAGCTACACCTTCACAGCCTTGACCTCCTCCCTCCAGTAAGTCGCAATATTTTGCAGCTTCTGTCTCATCTTCAAATACCTGTAAAGGAGGATTTAGTTTTGGCTCACCAGAGCTAAACCAATCATATTTAGCTGGAAAAAACAAAAAAACACTTATTCTCAACTTCTTATGAGTTAGAAGTATTAGAACGACATTGCTGGCGAAATATAAAACATTTAAAAAAAAAAAAAAACTAAATAACCAGACTGGCAGTTCCAAGTTCCCAGTCAAAAAGAACTCTTTTGAGCCCTTCTATGTTTAATTAATAAACCCATACGACAAGTTTTCAGGGGAAAAAAAAACAGACTACAAAATTTATGGTCAGTCCCCAATACTGCAACAAGGCCACACAAACTACAGATACATAGCATAGTCGTGATAATAACATAATCTTTAATATTTGCCATCTCGCAAGTAGCAGGTGAAGTGAAACATGAATAAAAGTACAATAATAACTAGAATCAAGCCAACTTGTTGTGGTCGTGAATCATTCATTAAAACTCTTTGGGATTATCTGTCCATATTCTCCTCCCCCACTCCATCTTACAATATGTGATACACATGGATGATTCTCACTTATTTTCAGTGTAATGATTGCATGTTGAGTTGGATTTCTTACACCATGCTCCCTATTATATATGTTGCATGCATATACACCTATGTGTCGTATATATTGTGTAGAGGTTAAATACATGCCAAACACGTGACTAATATGCGATCCACCCCAACTTATTTTTTTTCTATTGTCCGAAGTTAATATTAGCAACTGAAGACCGGCATTTTGATTTTGAGCCTCACACCTCTAGTGTTGCGATTCCTTAATGCATTTGCCACATCATTCAACCAAGATAATAAATATACAACAACTCTGGAAAAGATAGCCATTAAACATCAAAAAGCTAATGCAGGCAAGTACTTACGAGCACTCCCTCTCTGACATCCTCAACTAGCATCTGGAACTTTGTTCCATCTCTTGACTGTTTAGGTTTATTTCCGATTTCAGATCTCCACTTCCCCCCTTTGGAAAACAATAGTCCAAGCTCTCTTTCAACTTCACTGTCAAGAAAATCAACAGTCCAGTTAAAGCAGAGACAACTCATGTTTTCTAAAAAGGACACGACTCTGAAAGTCTAAAATCAAAATAATACCTGCGGTTTCTTCGTGTTTTCATTGTGCATAGTTGGTTTTTCCTATGAGTTAGAACATATACTGGCTTTGAAGAATCTCTCCATGGATTGGCCTCCAATACTAAACCACAAGAGAAACAAACATGTGAAGCCTTGTATAAGAACATCGAAAAACTAGTACACTAAATGCTAATTTGCATACAATGCTATGCTCTCAATTATCAAATTCCACAAATCATGAATCTAAAAGCTGCTGTTGTACACTTAACAAAACACATAAAGATAAGCAAAAGCAAGCCTTAAAGTTCACGCAGGATCCAAATGGTGAATGAGAACAATCTCATCTCGAGAGAAGTAGAGAACACATTCAGCTACCACAAGAATTGATGTGCTACATTGAATGAGAATGGGAATCAAGAATAGAAATGAAATTCTCATGACCAAAAAATCATAATCCATAGTAAACAATGAGAATTATTCATTTCCATTCCTAAACAAAAATTCTAATCAAAATGCTACTTAAATTTATAAAAAAACAGTTTAGACCCCTAAATCTTATGTCTATCTTGCTCAGCTAAGAGGCACATATTTGGACATGGTACACGGACACGAGACTTGGCATCTACTGTCAATCATGTAGAGCTAAGAAAGTACATATTCAGATGGGCTACATGGCACTCTCAAGCTAGGATTCCTTGGCTTCTTACCTAGTATAGGCACGAACCTATAACCCGAATTTTCATTCTTTCTTTTACCATTAGTACTACTTGCACAACAGGATGAAATTTGGCATCCCAAAATACATAAGACACAATACATCATGACATATCAAATTGATTATTAAAAATATATACTATGTACATATGATATTATAGTTTGTAATTACACAACAAACATTCAACCAAAGAGTGGATCACTGGCTAATGCACCTAAATGGTTGGTTATATATAAGCACACACAATGTCCAACTGTTCCACTAGCTGTTTTTTGAAATTTATAATTGGTTCCTTGTTGCGTGTCCTCTGTGGCCAACACATGTCCTTTCGCGTCCTGTGTCCAACATGGTGCCCCCAGGACACATTGTATCTTTGACGTGATTGTGCTTCCCAGGTAGAGATGGTAACATCACCCCCATTACAATTCCAGCACATAAATCTGGTTAAACTACAAATATCTCTTTGGAATGAATGCACAAAGATAAACTCTGAACCAAAAACCTCAGAAATCTAACTAAAATCAGAGATGCACAATTGAAGTAAAGTATGTCAGTTCCTTGTTTGTAGCAGAAATCATGAACACAGAAAACAAAGTCAGAGATGCACTATTGAAGTAAAGTATGTCAGTTCCTTCTTTGTATCAAAAACCGTGAACACAAAAAACAAAGATCATCGATCAAACTTCATGAGCTGAAAAATCAGTGGCTCTTTACACTGGCATAAAATCAGGTCTGATTAGCTTGTAAAATTCAAGGGTTGCACAGAACTTTCCGGAACAAGTAAATAAGCACCACCACTTGTTAAATCAACAATCAAATAGAAGAAGAAGATGAAGACAAATCTACAATTAATCATCGAAAAAAAGAAAAGGCAACAGAAGCATATACCATCGTAGCTGCTGCTATCGAAGGTCTGTTGTAGGTTTCTTCGCATATCATAAGCACGCGACGACACTTGCTTCACGAACTCGCCGGAAGTCCCCGGAATGGTACCGTCCAAGTGCAGCGCTCTCTCCAAATCCTCTTTTCCATCATCTCCCTCACCGGCTCCGGCGGCATCATCACCGCTCAGTTTACAAACGATTTTCCTTCTGGAAAGCTTCGGAGAACACGGCAAGCCGAAGAAGGAAGCGAGACGAGGAACGCTACGGTTATGGATGGCACGAGAAGAAACGGCGACCACCAGCCGGCGGCGGAGGCGGAGGCTGTTGGTCGGAGGAAGCACGATGGAAGGAGAGACGGAGGAAAGAGAATCCATGGAGAATCACTGATCTTTTTGGCACTTAAAGAGTTGAATTTTTTTTCCTCAGAGGAATATGGTCGAACAGTTGGTGGGTGTGAAGGGGACGAATCCAGAAATGCGTGAGAGACTGAATCTGTGAATCTGTAAAAAAAATGAGAATCTCATTTTTGCGGATTTTTTCCGAGGGAGAGTCGGTTTGCGTGTCCGGACTCAACTCAAGTGACATGGACGGGTCAAATTCGGAGCCCCGTAAACACGAATGGCACTAGACTAAGTTTGATTTTGGAATACGTCCCTCTCGATCCTGTACTATTTCAATTATTTCATTTATGTCTATTCCGTTAAGTTTTTGACGGATTTCGTCAAAATTAACTGGCACCTTTAAAATTAAGTAAAAAACTTTAAACTTGTTTTTTTCTTTACTATTTTACCCTTTATATTTTTCATATTCTCATTTCCTTTTTCTCCCTCACCGTGTGCGTAACAACAACACAAGTGCTAAAACGGTATTTTCGGCCCTAAATTCTCACAAAACCCCAAATTTCTCACACTTTCAGCTACATACACCTCTTCCTCCGTCTACATACACCTCTACCGCCTCGTTGGCGCTCCTTGATACCATTTCCACCGTCTCTATGAAGGCCCCACCTTCCTCTGTCGCTTCGTCACTGGCATTGTTGTCGTGCTCCCAATCATGAGCCTGATCTTTTCATCACCGTCTTCAACAGTTCAACATAGTTCTAGAGTTGTATCAACTTAGATCAAATCAGTGAGCATCAAATTGAAGACACTAATTTCTAAAGCATTATCATCACCGATTTAATTGAATTTTGATTTTGATTTTTTTTTTTATTTTGGATCTAAATTATGAGCTCTAAGCAAAACATAGTCTAAAACAAATAAATAAAAGATCTATAGGTCATTATTTAGCTGAAAACCTATCAATTTCACTATGCCTATAAGTGACAAAGCATTACAGAAAATCAGTTTCCTTATCGCGCAAGGAAAACACATTTAACTTCACTCTTTTTGAACCAAAAATAGAAAGCCCATCACACTGCTTAACCTAATCCAAAAAGGATTTGGATATGTATACTCGCTACTCCTATAAATATATATACACAACACACTAGCTACCTAGTAGTAGTAACTGTGACTGAATCAATCCACTGTGAATCTAGTTAAAAGACAACACAAGACTAGCTAGCAATCAAATCGAAACATGGAAATCCAGCAACAACTTGTTGAGGCTGAGACCAGAGCAGCTGCTCTGCTTTCAAGCGAGCCCGCCGACGTTGAAGCCATCATCAACAACTTGAATCAACTCTGCTTGTTGGACCAAACAATGAAAAATCCTGATAATCGAATGATTAATGGTGGGTCAGATCGGCTGCAATGGGCGGATTATCTGGTGGAGGAGATGAGATCGGCCACCAGCATGGAGGACGCAAGGGAGCGAGCAGCGAGAATCTTGGAAACTTTCGAGAAATCGAAAGATAACTTGGAGAGCAAGAAACAAATGGTTACGGGAGCAGAGAACGCGATTTTGAGGCGAGCAGTGGCGATACAGTGTGGGAGGCTGAAGAAAGGCGAGCAAAGGATTAAGGAGATAGAGACATTGGTGAGAGAGTACGAGGACAAGTTGAGGTCTCTTGAGGTCAACAACTATGCACTGTCGATGCACTTGAAACATGCTCAAGAACACCACCAACATAGCCCTACCTTTCTCTCGAGATTTAATCCTGATGTTTACTAAATAAACGTTGTGTCGTGTTTGTGTTCAAATATAAGCTTTATAAACGTGTCGTGTTTATCCTATGTATCACATAATCAAATTTCAAGGCAACACATTTTCACTAGTTTTTTACAGTATATATTGGGAGGATATGTAAAGGCCATATAACAACAGTGTGTCCAAGTATACAATACAATAACTCTATGTACAACATGCACATAAAGCAGAGCAAAGCAATTGCACGATCCATCTTGCCAATGACAAGATTTTGCAAGAAATTATGAAAGCTTAACATACAGGATTAAGATTATTGCAAAAACAAGAGCTGCAATTATTGAACCAACGATCCACTTGTTCCGGGTTATCCTCCGCGACATGGCGGTTATGACTTTCTTGCTCTTGTCTATGGCATCGTCTACCCCATGAAGCTGCAAAACATACAAAACCCATCAAGTTAAGATATGGAAGAAGCCAAAAAGAACCAAAAGATCGAGTAACATGAAATAAATGGCATACCTTGGTGTGGGAATGAAGTAGAGTTTCACGCTGCTGATGTAGATCTTGAAGAATCGAGACACCAAGCTCTTCTGTCTCCAGAATGGTTCTTCTACTCTCCTTAATCCTATCACTTGACTGATTCAATCTCTCTGTTGAGAAAGCCAGCCTCTCTCTTTGTTCCGATGCAGCCTGTGTCATCATACATCAGAGGCTAAATATAAATATACCACACATAACACCGATAACTATCCATGTAGTAAACTGCAAGTAAACTACTGAAAGAGTGGGAAAGCTCACAAACCCATCTCATTCTAGACTCTAGAGGGAAGACATCACAAAATTACATTTGAGTAGTGATAAAATTCTTCCAATAATAGACAAGTTCTTTTCTTTTTTATGTTCATAATCTTTTAGTAGCTAAAACTCTATTCATTTAATGGTTAAAACTTCAAATTTAGAAACTTACAATGAATTTGAATTAAATAAATTTCTAAAAAAGTAAGGATATGTTAGTTGGGATTGGGCTCTCTTTGATACCCCATGAGCTCTTGTTGCACAAACTCAAGGTGTCCTAACTAACTTATCTTAAGGAAATTGTTGGTAATTCATGCATAACTAACTTACTAAAAGAAGAAAGTGGACACTTATTTTGGGACATTTTTCTAGAGAAAGTAAACACTCTTTTTGGGACAAAGGGAGCAGAAAAGAGGAGCTCAGTGCATGGGTCAGTAGAGAGGGTCATTTATGCACATAACCTTACTCTTGCTTTCATATAACCTGTTTATCTTACTTGAACTCATGACTAAAAGGTCAAAATGCAGCAACATTACCGTTCATTTAAACTAAAAATGAATCAACCATTCAAATTCCACCGTGGTTTTAAAGGACCCAAAAATGATACTTGCAAACAAGATTCATGCCACATACTGAGTTAGAGAAATCTATCCCAATACTCATGTAAGCAATCCTAATATTTAAGTGTTAACCAAACTATGTGACCGAAACACACATTATTATAAGAGAAGCATCAATTCCAGAAACATGAGAAACGACAGTCATAAGAGCACACTTAATAACTAAATTATCAGAACCCTAAAATTCACATACCTACTATTTAACTACACTACCAAACTATGCGAGCAAAACACAATTTGTAATGGAAATAGAGAAACAAATCCAAACTTACCGAATTAGCATAAGCATTTCCAGACTCCAACAACTCTTCATGAGCATTAGGAGACATTGCTCTCTTCACTTCCCTCTTCAAATTAGTCAGATCAGACTTGTATTCTCTCAGCTTGGCGAGAAGCGAAGCCTTGGCACCAGCCTGCAGACTTCTAGCCTCAAGGTCCATCTTTCGAATCTGCCAAATCAAAAAGATCCAACCCAAAGTCACATCACATCACATCACAATAAAACACACAAAAATCAAATTCAATACAATCAAAGCTGGTGCCCTAGCTAGAGAAGTACCAAAGCCTCAGCTTCATCTAATCCAGCTTTGATCTCCACAGCCTTTTGCTGCTTCTGCACTGCAATCACAAAATAAACAAATACAGTCCACATGATCACGAAGAACCAGACCACCAAATTTTCAGATTCTAGTTTGATTTGGTTTGGTTTATAGAGTACCTGAATCCAAAAGAGCAACGGAGTTGCATTTTCTGGAGAGATTGGCGGAGAGCTCGCAGTACTGACGCTCGTATCCTTCGAAAACCTCACTCATATCTCTCTGCCTCAATTTTTCCCCAAATTCTTCAAAGATCTACAGAAATGGAAATAGAACTGGATCTTAAAACCCAAGCTATGGCGGATTGAATCGTTACTGAATCTGGAAAAATATGGGAACTGTAAAGCTGCGAAGAAGATGAAACGAACCGTGGAATTGGAGGAATCGGAGGAGACGAACCGGCCGATCTGGAGTAGATAGATTCTCTGTTTTGACTCTGCGAAGACGATGGCTGGTTTCGTGCTGGTTCTTGTTTGGATGAGCAACAAAACGACGCGTTTCGTTAGTTGATCAGATCAACCGAAAGAAACTGTATGAGGCCTTAATGGGCCCTTTGTTGGACTGGACTCTAGAGTTGTAACAATATTTTTATGCATCGGTTCAAGACCGGACCGGATCTTTCCAGGTCATGAAGAAAATGGTACACAAGTAATGAGATTTTTTGTTATAACAATATGCTTTTTCCGTCCCAACATAATTGTTATGTTTTTAACTTTTAATTGATTAGTTATACATGAATTATCAACAATATTATTGGGATAATTACTTCTTGGGGAAGCGATATTTTTATTGATAGAGCCCGTAAAGGCAAATAAAAGTACAAGATGGAGAACAAAACGAGAAAACTATAGTAAAGCTAGACGAGGATTACAAACCCAAGAGCGGAAAGAAAAAGAGATAGAAGAAGGCCCGAGAAGACATGACAAAACAAAGTAACTGAAGCTCATTATCTGCTGAATCGTATCAGCCGTAGACGGGTACTTATCCTCGAAAATCAAAGCATTCCTAGTGAGCCACACGAACCAGAGGACAATGGGGCCAAGACTCGCCCAAGCTTTCCGTACCCTTGACGAACTAGAAACAGGGAAGGCCATGAACATAACAGACTAAAGCAATTGGCCGGAGTGGCCGCAGCCATGGACCATCACCGCCTGATGCCGGTCCAGAGTTGGTAGCGCAGGGCTGCGTGAGTGGAAAGAGATATGTGGTTCGATCTCCTATCATTTAAGAAAAATGTCCTAATAGTTTGGAGTTTGGACTACATAATAAGAGGTAACTCTCTCAGTTTCTCGTCAAACCTCTCCGCCCCACTTTTAAACTAGCGAATCAACCTTTGGGGAACTTGACAATCGAATAGCGTTTATTGTACACTTAATACGAAATCACAACACAAGATTTGAAGACGATTGTCTTACACGTAAAACTCAAAAATCGGTCAAGATTCCGCAAGCACCAGATCCCTTGCAAGCTCTAATACAAATACAATTCCCATATTTGAATAAAAACTATAATTCAAATGCTATCTTAACAAAAAATTATATGAACATGTATGAGAACAGAAAAAAGCTTCAATACTTCATATTTGGTAGAGTCAATTCCATCACTGGCCACTAACAAAACTGACATACCCATCTCTCAGACAAATTTTTTTCCATGAATTTAACCCATCACTGGATCATAAGATAGGTTTGTGAAACAATATATAATAGGCCGAACTAAATTTTCCATGAACTGACAGTATGGTATTGTAGGATTCAGGTAAAGCTTCATGTGATTGACCTGACCTAAATGGAGTGCCTCGGAAACACAGAGTAACTACAGAAACAAAATGGAATTCACAGAGCGACGTCAAGTTCGTTGGTAAGGAAACACGGTACAATCCCTCAGGAGGTCACTGATTCATTTTATCAAACAAAAATGGTCTCCTCGGACACCAAAATCCTCCGCCTGATTCAACCTGGTTATGCTGTCACATTTCTGTTTCTTGACTGTGGAAAACCTCATTGTCCCGTACTACAATGAGAGTGAGGGAGTAGTGTCATTCACATTCCTCCGTGCTTGTCTTCATCGCCAGCAGCCTGAGCATCAAGATCCAACAAAACTTGCAATGACCTCAAAAGATCATTAACCAGTTTTCTTTTATATGGTAGCGACCAATGATAGATCAGAGATAGCGTTTAGATACCCAAAAAATGGAATGAGAATCTCAAGCTATTCTCGTGGCAAAAATAGTCATTCCAAAAGCCTTTTCAACCAACGCACAAGCCAACCACATTTGACTGAAAAATAATATCTCTGTGATCACAAACACCCAGCAAAAGAAGCACAATCCTGTCCCGATTGCACTTTGCAATTAGCACCTTAAAACTCCAAACATTTACCACTTCCTCAGCAGCCTACTAACAATACTGCCTTTACTCATTTTCACGATGCCAATCTATAACTGCATAGAAAGTAAACGCACCAGGCCTGCAACTTGCCTCTTTCAATTTTTTTAGAAACTCAGAAGCATCATCTAATTTTCTCAATTTGCAAAGCCCATCAATCAATCTATTACAAGTAATTTGGTTAGGCTTGACATTTCCTTCATCCATCTTCC
>JAYMTF010000498.1:0-34915 GCA_036897485.1 Pelargonium nanum | reverse complement strand
ATAGGCTCACTATTTAATTATTAAGATAAATACAAAAAATAAATATTATTGTTAAATGTTAATTTGAATAGATAATTATCATTTTGAAAATAATTATTTATTGATAAGTCCTTTATATAAATTTAAATTGTTATCTGATGAGGTGTCATGATATGGTGCATTATGGTGTAAAGCTCTTGTACACCGACGGTGCATCAAATATAAATCCAAACTCAATAGTAATATTCAAAGTTAAAGTTTTTCTCTTTCTTTTTTTTTTCATTTAAAAACGTGATCTTGTTTTCTCAAAAAAAAAAGTGTTTTTTTTTGTAACAAATTTATTAACAAAAGATGCTCCTAACCTTGATGACGATATGTCCATGAGAAATTAATTACAGTAATACAGTGAAGATTATATCGGTTGATATATAGTCATTCCATGCATTGATGCATAGATATGATTGTAATTAATTAATATGCACAGATCTTTCAAGAAAATGACACTGCAACAAAAACAAGTCCTATTCTCTTCCAAAACTACGTCACAATTACAAGCCCTATATATATATATATATATTTCATTTTCTTATATATGTAAGTATATTTATATTTCATTTTCTCTCTGCATGGATTATGACATACTTTGGTGTTAAATATATATATATTCCTAAATATAACACTACCATGTATGCTTGTCCTCTTCTTTAATTATGTGATGCCTCCTAGATTTGAAACCTCAACTCCTGCTTTTTGTCTGTGCATCTTACAAGAATATAGGTAGTAAAAATGAAGTTACATGCTGATAGTGACTGTCGTTAAATAATCTCATGATTAACGTTATATGTCCTAAAAATTATATAAAATTATTTGTACAAAATGTTGTGTCAATTAAAGACACATGACATACTAAATATTTCTGAATTATAACATGTCATGCGTACGATATATCTTATAAATCGGGCACGGGTGGAGGGCGATGATATTATATATGTTTGGTTATTATTCGTTAAATTTAATTGTGAACTACAAGAATATAAAATATGTATATGTCACGTCACTTTGAACAAATAAAAAAGTACTTAGGAGTAAGAGGAAAATGTCCAAAATATATAGTTCCTGCATTATGATTATTGATACCCATTTCATCATTTTGCTTTGAACTATATTAATGATCTTCTGAATATGAACAATAACAATGAATTATCATATATTAGAAATACGATAGATAAATAGATATATATTCTTCTTCTTTTTTGACATCAAATAGATATATATTCTAGTGTTGCACATAACAAAATTAATCAAAATCATTGTTTGATGTGTCAAGAAATAATAATAAAACGGATTTGTAATAATTAATGATGCTCGGAGAGCAAAGAAAGTCATGAACAATATTTTTTTTAGGGTTGCTTTGCACGATTCACTTTGATTTTTTATAATCTTTCTTTGGGATGCTACTTGAAGGGTTCGATATTAATCAATTGCATATTAGTGATCTCACTTCGTATAAATAAATAACATAATATATGGTCAAAGCTCATTATTGTCTCTAGTCTAATGAATTAGTTGTGATGACTAACATAGCAACTGTTTTATTATCTTAATTAATTTAAATTTAATTATATCTTCTCTTGGATATTGAGTTTGATACTCGATCTTATCATCTTCTTTTAATTTATTTGTTAGGCATGTTTTCTTTAATTAATCGATTTAAGATGTACAAGGTCATGTTGTGTGAATATATGGGCAAAACTTATTTTGATTTCTCCTCATACTTAAACACGTGCTATTATATTGTCTAAGTCATTTTTATTGGAAGACTGTTGGGCTCTATCGACCGAAATTGATTGTGTCGTTTTTTCGTTTATTTACTGTTCTGCGAATATCATAGTCCATGAGTTTGCTCGGTTGCCTCATTTTTTGCCAGATGGTAGCTTTTATGATCCAAAAAATGTCCCGGATATTATTGCAAATGTATTGTAATCTGATTTGGTTTGATTGAATGGAATGGTTTATTTCAAAAAAATAGTCGTACATTTCTTTCTCTCATTTATTTGTCACATCTCAGAATAAATGTCTATTTTCTATGTATTTATTTCAAAGTATTTTATTCTTATTTTTATCGAAATAATAATTACAAAACAAACCCTAATTTTTAGTAAATTAGCTATGTATATAATATCATTATAACAAGTTAGTAAATATTTCTTAATACATTATTACGAGGTTGCAAGAGTAAATATACCATACTAACTATATTATCTTTATTTTTCTCAAAATGTAAACAAAACACTCATTTTGAGATATTGTTATAATAACTATTACTGCTTATTTTCTCATATTGTTATATCATCAGGATTAGTTTAAATATTGGCGAAAATAATTAACATAACAAAAATATAATGACATTATACCAACTCGATCTTAATTAATCAACGATTTTTATTTTAAGAAAGTGGATAGAGAGAGATAATTTGTAATTTATAGTGTGATCATACTGTTGCTATTGCATGTGATCTTTAAAAAAGAAAAAACAAATATATATACTCCCATAATATGGTTACTACATAACGTAGACTAAACGATGCTTTAATTCTACACTAATTGATTGATGAATATTTTATATATACTACATGCAGGCTACTATTTACGACTAATTTTGTTTATTTTTGCTGCATGGTACGTAAAAAAAATGCGGGTTTTATGTTTGTTATTTCTTTATTATATCACTAGTTGAGAAAAATTGATAGCTCCTTGTTCAATTAGAAATTTATTTTAATTATTTTAATTGTTACCTTAACACGTACTATATTAGATAGCAGATGGAGCATAAGAGCATGCATTTTCACATGTTTCAAGGCTCCATCAGTTCTGGATTTTATAATGCAAGAAATTTCAATATAATTGTATATTATAGTGTAGTTATTAACTAATCATAATGATTAGCCTCCTAGTGGGTGGTGCAATGGTCAAGACACACATCTCTATGTAGAAGGTCGTAGGTTCAAATCTCATTGCGTCGGGCGGGGTGGGTTTTGGATTAAAAGGGAAGAGCTACCCCTGTTGTGTAACTCAACTTTTATTTAAAAAAAAAAAACTAATCATAATGATTAACACTTGGCTAAAAAAGATTGGACTCCACCTAATCAGATAGCATTAAATTGAAGAATGTATGTCCTATGAAATAGACCTACGTAATATATGCTTAATACTATATATGTATTTGTATTAATGTATAAAAGACCAAAATATGTTTAAAATTACACTGACAAGACAACTGATTCAAGTCTTTCATATTGAGAACACGAACAATATGGACCTTATATGTTCAAAAAGAAAACGATGAATCAACGAAAATAAATCACATGGTATATTTGGGCGTGTGGTTTGGTTTAAGTGTTTCCGATCACGGTTGTATTTCAAGTACTGTATTAATGATCACATTGCTACGTACATACCTTGAATCATACAATGAAAAACACCACACAATGACCTTATTGCTTCTCACGCTTTCGTTCTCTTAACATACGATCGATATTCTAATCCGATTGATGTCCCTCACACACACACTTAGTTAGAAAAAGTGAGGAAATATATACGAACATTCAAATTTAATCTAAATAATATTTTTTGTGCCCCTAAATATCCACTCAAAACAATATATGAATTTGAGCCCTTTATAAGTAAACACGTATACCATATATGTAGTTTATTTAAGAGTAAATACTATATATTATTGTATTATTCTATCTATAGTTTCATATTCAAATAAGTAACTGTCCAACTCATATATGTCTTTCAATTATTTTTTAAAAAAATAAATGGACGGTATTGTTTTGTCTATAACTATAAGTTGTACATATTTTTAAATTTTCCTTTGTTCTGCACGAGGCATTTATTTATTTATTTATTATAGTTTGAATTATATGAAACAGCTACCATCACAATCTAATATAAATTGAAATACCATGTACATATATATACGACAATGTAAACAGACCTTGAGAGTGTTCCTTAAATTTTGTATTGTTGAAACTGGTCTTTCCATGCATGTTGACATAAACCAACTTTTTTTAAAAATTGATTGTTGAGTTATTTAATAATCTGAAAACTGTATCCATGAAGATATATAGATAATATTTATAAAATATTTGTGAATTGAAGACAATTCTCGATTCAGACTGTGTAATATATAAAGAAGGTAAAAATGAAAATTAACTTTGAATGAACAATGCATATTAGAAATTATTGTCGACTTGAGAAGATGACTATGTACACAATTAAGCGACTCGAAAATGAGAAATTGATTCTTATACTTGAAATGCCATTATACATGTTGAATTTACTAATTCAAATAAAATATATGTGTGAGTGTGAGATTTTCTTGTATAATAAATTGAGAAGAAGAAGAAAAAGAAGAATAGAGTGCACACCTTACACTTCATCGGATAACAATTTGTGTATTATCACGTGAGTGAGAACTTTTAGAGAATTAAATTATTTTTGTCACATTTGACAATTTAGTGTAAATAGATTTTGGTCTATAAAATAAGAGAGTAACTTTTTTTAACACAATAAACTAATATTTTATTAATGAACGATAAAAAGACAAGTCTGACAAAGAGACCGAAGACCTATACTAACTCGTGGGTGACTCGGTTCGCAGACCAACCCAAAAATTGAAAACTGTGATGAGTCACATTGGCTAAAACATCATGAACGATCAAACCAAAGGAACTAGATTCCTCACCATCAACTTGAATATTCAAATTGAAGGCACTGAAATCCTCCTCTCCAGCTTGAATAACACGAACAACTGATAACGATTGCATTTGAAGTTTAAGCCGACCACGTGAAGTGATCTGCCAAACGCCTCTCGTCACCATTGTGTATGCCATCTGATCCGAAAGCAAACTCGAAGTATGATTCGATGACTCTGACCAGATCACCACCTTCCAGCTACCTTCTTCTTCTCTGTAATCGTCTCTTGCTGCCCCGAACGCCAACCAAAAAACATACTGCGTATCTACGCCGCAAATCAGCAAAACCTAACAAGACCCTAACTTGCTATCAGAACGAGAAAGACCGCAATTTGTTATATGCAATTCAAGAGACTGCCGCCGCTCTGAAATCAAGAGCAGCCGTAGTCGAACAAAAATCCTATTCGACTCTCAAAACGGCATAGAGAAAGAGATGCACTATTGAAATAAGAGAGTAATTTTAGTTTTGTAATGTATGGTAGTCACATGCTGTTATAGTTTGTATACTTTGTACTAAAGTGTTTGGTACATTTAGTACCCCCTATTACAGCTCTAATTAACCAAGTTTTGAAATGTGTTGCGACAATAACGAGTCATATACACTCAAATGTATATATTCAATCTATGTCATGTTAAAACAAAACACACAATATATTTTTTAACCTGATTATTTTATACCGATTGTGTTATGTCGTGTCAACTTTAACAGAGATTTAGTAAACTAGAGATAGATGATACAATACCTTAGAAAACTCCAAGTTTGATTTTCAAGAATGACTCAAACTTCGCAGTGGTATAAAAACCTTGTGCACAGAGCTTTGATCTGTCCCTGTGATCATAGTACTTCTCTAAACCACAAACCTCAATGTTTTATCAGTAGCATTTGAAGTTACTAAAGTATAAAATAAAGCTTAAACACAGATATACAGAGCAAAATGCAATATGAACCAAAACAAAACATACTCAAAATCCAAATGGAGGTCACAATTAGTGTTTACAAGTATATATTCATAGTACATTGGCAGGAAAGAAATTAGTTGCTTAAAAGACAAGCTAACCTTCACATTCTCTATTTCTTAACACAGATCATAGTACTCAGGGACTCCAGGTTCACCAAGGACCATCCTTCCTCAAGTTTAGCATACACCATCTGATTTGAGGTGTCTAGTATTATGCTCACATTACCATACTCATAAATTTGATGCCCATTGTGCATCCAGCCCGGTTTAGGCTTGAATTTCATCCCTTTAAGCTGTGCGTGAGCCTCCACGACTTCTTTCAAGCTCATCTCAGCTCGTCTTTCAAATCGGATATGCTCGAGCACTCTCAGATAGCTTTTGTTCTCTCTTAAACCGGGATGGACTACCTCCAAACCTTCAACAGCTCGGTTCATCATCTTAAGGCCAATACTAAGTTGCTGTCGGATACTTACATTCGCAAGAAGCTCTCGTGGAAGACGACCCTTCCATCCCAAATACCATTCAGTAACCTCCTCAAAGTCTGGTTTTGAGCACAGCCAGTGGTACAGAACCTTTAGCCACTTGGGGAAAAAGAACTCATTCATCAAATCAACCATGATATGGATTGGAACAGCGGACACCCAAGACATAACCCAGTCAAATGGATCGAGCTCCTGATCATGATTCACGCGGTCTACTTGGAACTCTTGTAAAACAGCCTGCAATTTTGGAACTATGGTTCGGCTTATCAGCTGTTCCCAGCTAGCTGAATCGAACACGGTCTTCCAAGGGGACAAAATGATGTATCCAGATGGATCACTTGGATGCCAAGCATCCAGAGCATCACTCAACTTGTAACGTATGGTACGTAACATAGTCTCGAGTCTGTTTCCCAATAGAGGGATCCACGGATGCACCCACTCGTGGATTGGGACAGTCTCCCGGGATGGATCCCAAGACTCTACAGCACTTCTCAGTTTTGGCATAACTATGTTATCCAATATGGCATGGAGGGAAGAAGCTGGCAGCAACTTCTCCCACCTCTCCAAGAATTTAAGCATCGGTTCGGGGTTACTTGCGTCCCAAGTATCGACATAATCATCTCCTTGCAACAGTTTCTTCCAAGAGGATACAATTTCCAACCCATGGGATGAGTTGTGAAGTGGATCCCATCCCTGAAAGACTCTTGCAGAGGCATTGCAAGATAAGTTGCATACCTTGTAATCGTCCGGATATCTCCTCTGCAAGTCATTGAATCGCTTCTCAGGAGGATCTAAAGTCAATTTACCCTCGGCCTTATCTTCACCTACGCCCTCTAGCTCCCGAACTATCCCATCCATGCCATTCAATTGCTTCTTCTCTAGTGCAGCCTCGATTTCTAAATCCTCTTTCTCCGTCTCGTTTCCCAAATCCCTGTCAATTTTCCGAATATCGAGTTTTTGCTTTTCTGCTTGTGCTCGTGCCAGTGACTCTTCCTCTGTCAAATCCACGTCAATTTTCTTCTTTGCTTGCTTACCCGCTGGTGGCAGATTCTTCTTCTTCTTCTTCATCATCTTCTTCTTCTTCTTTGGAGTCTCTTTACAATCATTAAATCCAACTCCGAGATTCTTTGGATCGGCTTCAATGGGAGACATAATTCCCTGCTTTTTCC
This sequence comes from Pelargonium nanum, assembly GCA_036897485.1. Classification (NCBI taxonomy): domain Eukaryota; kingdom Viridiplantae; phylum Streptophyta; class Magnoliopsida; order Geraniales; family Geraniaceae; genus Pelargonium; species Pelargonium nanum. The sequence continues at coordinate 27,566 of JAYMTF010000498.1, read as the reverse complement.
CCATTTTTTCCAGCAAAACCATCCCTTTGCGCCGCTTCCTTGAAGCACATCCATCAAAATCTGAGGCAAAAACTCTGTGAAGGTTGCGCAAGCGAAGGTAACACTCACCACCATCATAATCAATCTCCATTTGTGAGTGATGTAAAGATCGAAGATTCAGTTCTCTTGTTGAGATTATTATTTATACTAATTGTCTACCAATTCAATCAGGAATAGGAAACCTTTTACTTGTACACCAAGAAAAGGAAATAAAAACCAAAACTAAAATATATACGGAATCCTTAAAAAGGATTGGAGAGTGCAATTCACAACTAATCCAACGTTATTGAGTCCATTGGATCCGCATAAATAATCATGTCGTACGTTGATATTTCAAACTCAATTATTTCAAGGGCGGTTCAAGGACAAGAATATATAGAAACCTTATCCTACTCCTACTAAGCTACAGCTTGCTGGTTGGAACACCAACTGGGGCATCTCTAGACTTCTTTTCAACTGCTCGGGAAAGTTCCTTCACTCCCTCTTTTGGTAGATGGCGAGGCCGGCTCAGCCAAAGTCCTCCATCCACTACCAGAGTGGTTCCATTCACATATTTGCCTTCAAAAGTTGTATGCAATTGTAAGTTTCTCTTCAATGAATAAATAACGGGACAGCAACAAAACAGATACCAGACTGAGACTCTGTATGTACGAGTATCAAAGACGTGCATTACTCAACTGTCTTTTCACATATTTTTATGTGAAACACAAAAGGATCACTTTGAAATATAAATTGAAGACTAATATCCTTTTTTCCTGCAACGAATAACGAGTTGCTTGCAGAAATTCATGAAGGTTTGTGCATGCTGAATGCGGAACATTATTACTAATGATACATAAGGAATGCATACATGCGTGTAACAGTAATTAAACAAGCGAACAGCAAATAGAAGAAAAGGTCGTCATAGGATTTTAAATTTGCATCATTTTAGTTTGGAACCTCTTAGGTGTGTGTCCTTAAATGCGCGCTAAATGACATACATTGACATCAGTCTACAACATATCTAATTTTTATGTTAGTCCACAACTATTCACTATTTGCTTATAGCACGTTCCTTGTTAGTCTACAACATGTGCACTCTCACTGTCCGCACGTGTCATTTAGCATGCACATAAATAATTTTTTTAGGGGCAATAGATAATTTAAGTAAGTAGATATTGTTACCCACCTGCATCTGAAGAAAGGTAAAGTGCAGCCATGGCAATATCCCATTTCTCCCCAAGCTTGTACAGAGGCATGTACTCTCTAGATTTGTTATTTTTCATGTCCTCCGGTGCAAGTTTACTCATGCCCGGAGTATCGCCAATGGGGCCAGGTGCAATTCCATTCACTCTAATATCATAGTCAGTACCCCACTCCAAAGCCAAGTTTCTTGTAGTAGCATCAACAGCTGCCTGTTAAAAGCGAAAACACAGTAAGGATGACACAAAGTTCAAAACTTCAACTTCCTAAGCCGCAATATAAGCCACTAACCTTGGCTGCAGAGACGTGGATTTGATACCAAGCTGCTGTATAATGTAAAGTAGCAGTTATGTTAAGTATTGACCCACCACCAGATGAGCTTCTTCCTGGTCCTCCTTTCTTAAGATACTTAAGAGCTTCATGACACATTGTAAACGTGCCAACAGAATCAATGTCCATAACTGCAAGTGGTAGCAAAAAACACTACGTTTAGCTCAAACATGACAGTCTTTAGCAGGTGTTCTCAGAATTATTTACAGCAACAACAAGTCATTTCCCAAACAATATTGGGGTTGGACACATGAATTCTTTAGCAAAACTTTTTGGAATCCTCTGCTCATATTCTCTTCTTCCACTTCATTTTATCCAATATTATCTCTTTTGTTAAGGCAAGTATTATCTCACTACTTTCCAAGTTAATTTAGGTCTTCCCCTACTTCTAGTTTCTCCTATTTGAATTCTCTCACATTTCCTCACAGGGTCACTACAACCCTATGCTCTACATGTCCAAACCGCCTTAAACGAATTTCCCGCATCTTGTCTTAAATGTTGTCACTTAAACGCTTCCTCGAATAGTCTTATTCCCAATCTAACCCTTCCAGTGTTACCACACATCGACCTAAGCATTCTCATCTTAGCTATTATTTAGAGTAGAAAGATATTCTGGACCGACTAACTGACAGTGCTCATATATACTTTTCAGCACTCCAATATAATTTTGTATTTAAACGTTATGACTTCCGTGGAATGAATGAGGCAATTTAGATCTAGTTCATTTATCTTTTAAGGCTATATCACATGCAGCTACTATTAACAGCATTTGTTATAACAAAAAACCTGTTCGGAATCCGTTAGGGGACAAATCCTCCGCTGACACAAGAAAATTTCCAGCCGCAGCATTTACAAGGATATCAAGTCTTCCGAAGTGCTTAAAAGTTGATTCTACAACTCTTTTAGCGTCTTCCTGCTTCCGTACATCCCCCTCAAAAGCAACAGCCTGTTAAAATAAGAGCAAAAGGATGGTATTTCTGAGCTAATATTATCAATACAGTATCTCAGAGGCCATACAATAATGCAGCATGTAATACAAACTGTCAGTGATGAACTATATGAACTATGAATCATTTAGTAGTGGTAGTTTTAAGAAAACATCATCATGTTAAAGTTGTTTAGAACTTTATCCAAAACAGAAAAAATAGCAATCCAATTAAACATACTCTGAAATCCCAGCTCTACAACTAAGCAAAGTTAATTGGGATTAGCTACGTAAATCACATTAGCAAAGCTCTTTGGGGTTTTCTATTTGTATCCTCTCCTCCACTATGTCCTATCTACAAGAGCTGAAATGACAAGTACCATAGTGAATAAGATATAACAGTTGATTTTCTCTTTTGGATAATCATAATAGAAAGTAGAAACCAAACTAGCCAGTGAGCCATAGGAACCAATTTGGGCTCATCAAATAACTCTATCCCATCTTAAAGCTGTCTAAAAATTTGGTCCACTGGGGCAATTGAGTAATCCCAATAAAAGAACTCTAAATTTCAAATCTTTCCCATTTCTGCAATGCTAAAACTAACTCAGCTCCTTCATTTCCAGCACTGAAATATCCAACCGATAGAAATTACAATTCGGTGATGTATCGAACCAGAAAAGATGCAACCAAATCTACTGAAGCAGCAACTTAAACAGACAATTCTCTATCATGATCAAGAGTAAAATTATTCATACAAAACATAGTAAAATATATCCTTTTAACACTCAGAAATTACATATATTTAGAATTCGTCAATTTTCTCAGCAACCAAACTGTGCATCACTAAAAACAACATAAAATTGAAACGAGCCCAGCTGAACAATTACTATATAACAAGTACTCACTACTCAAGAGCAACAAATCAAGAGGAAAATAAATTCAAAATCTTCACAATTTGCCATCAACCCAACAGTGCCCTAATTAAGAGCAATTAATTAAAAATTAACAGAACCCATTAGAGCGCTGATCCCGACGAAATAAAATACGCTACAAAGCTAGCATTTTTCTCAGATTTTCCCAGACACCAAACACACACACGAGTGAAAATTTCAAAGAAATGGAGCAAACCCAGTTGGGGAAACAAATCTTGATCTCAAATTTGGATGAGAAAAATGGAGAGTGACCTGAATTCCAAGAGATTGGAGAGTTGAAACAGCAGAGTCGAGCACTTTCCTGCGTCGACCCATGATGGCAACAGAGGCACCATGTTTACCAAACTGAGTCGATATCTCGAACCCAATTCCAGAACCGCCTCCTGTTATCAGAGCCACCTTCCCCTTCACCACATCCGCCTTGAACGGTGACTCCATCGCCGTCGATCAAACCAGACAACACCTCCTCTCTCTCTCTCTCTCTCTTAAATTTTCTTACACAAGATGTAAAAGCAGAGTACTGATCTGGTGGACACTGATGCGTTAGGCAGGCTCCCAGGAAAATGGCCATTACGTGGACATAAGATTGATAATGAATGGCCATTACGTGGACATGATATTGATGCTGATTGGCCCGGCAAACTTTTTGGTTTCTCAATTATTTACTTTCGGGTTGGTCTTCAAACCGAGTTACACACGAGTTAGTTAGCTCTTGAGTCTCTTTGTCAGGCTTAGTTTTTTACGTTCTATTTGAAATATTAATAAAAAACTAGTTTTTTGTGGTAAAAAAAGAATAATCTTTCAATATAATATTTGGACTTAAACTCAATTATTCTTTCACACACATTTCAAGTTTGATTTTCAGCACTTAAACCCAAAAACCTCAAATTCGGTCCTTTTACTATTTATATCCAAAATTTTAAATTTGATTTATTTAATAAACTCATATTTAATTTTACTACAAGAAAAATTATTTTTAATGACGGGCTGAAAATTAGAGTCACGAGTGGTTAATTATTCAACATTAATGAGAGAAAAAATTGTCTCTATTTGATGAGTAAAAGGTGACAATTGCAAACAGATAGACTATCATGAGAAATACTATATTACTCAATCCGACATTTAAATACACAATTACAAAATTTTAAAGTGTAATTTGAATTAAAAAAAATAGAGTTAAAAAAACTGTATTGGAAATCTCATACCCTCTCTATTTTAAGCGAGAAACAAATTACTTTGGTTCACATCATTTATTGCAAACACATCCACTTATCATTGTCCTGCACAATGTTGACAATCACATATGCAATACAATTAATACCTAATATTCAAAAACAAACTTATTCAATTCCATGTCAACAATGGTGGATCTATGGTGAACAATGACTTGGAATACGCATTCACGTTTCTCTGCAGATCGATGGCTCTAACAAAACCATGAAATCATAGTGTCATGGTCTAGATCATGAAGTTAAAAATCAAATATCAGGTTAAAGTTCATATATAACAAGATTTAAGAGAAGACAAGACAATCTTACTAGTAATATATCATCATGAAGACTAATTATATAGAATAGAAACATCATTAATTTCAAATGATGAGAACAAAAGCTAATAAAATTTACATGGTTTCTTTCTTTTGTTCTTGTCCAAACTGATCAATTTCAGCTGATCAGCACCTAGCTTGAATAGATCAAGAGCTGGGGTTCAATAGACTTAAGGTAGTGATTGGATTAAAAAAATCCTAATCCAAACATGAATATGAACATTCTTGATTCTCGTTCATGAACAATTTCTTTTAATCCAAACGCTACCTTAAACTATTTTGCTGTCCAGAGACTCATCCATAGACTCTAATTATATATAGTTGTATATACTTGTATTTATCCTTGCACATTATTATCAGTGACTTTATTTTGATATGTATATATGTTCTATATATATGCAGCACATTTGCAGACTCATGCTCATCAAGTCAACCCCCACAAGCTGCAGATATCACTGTAATTAGACTGATTGGTCATTGAAGAAAATGACTGGAATTGCAGTTCTTGCTGGTGCTGAAGATGATCAGTGAGGGTGGTGAAATAGGGTGATGATGTTGAGGACATATGGTCATGACCATCTTGTCCATTGAGCTGACAAGCTACAAGCTGATCCACAGCTGACCATTTGGTAACATTTGAGCCTTCTACTTCACCCACCAGCTCTAGATCTCCATGGACTATACAGTTGCAAGGCTGGTAAAAGTTTTGGCTACTACTTCTATGACAATTATGATCATAGGATGATCTTGTGTTGTTCTCAACTTTTCTTTCTTCTTCGCAGCACGAAGAACCCGGGATGTTGATTCTTGTTTCCGGGACATTATGGATGGATGAGTACTCCTGGGTTTTGTGTTGATGGTTTCTCTTCTTGAAAATGCGACAAACTACCCATCCCTCATCTTGTTGACCCTCTCCAAGAACATGACTAGGCATAATCTGTACATAAGTTTTGATATTAGTAACAAGAAAGAGCTTAGGGTGCATAAACGTCAGGTGTCAGCAGAGTTCGCGCTTTTTACAAATCAATGAAAATATATGGTAAATTTTGTAAGAGCTTACGTACATATTGTTGGGAGTTATCAATGGGGGTACAACTATCATCAAGTCTATATTCATACATGATCCAATCTGATTTTTGTCCATGTGGAGCTCTTCCTGTGTAGAACACAAGTGTCTTCCTCATTCCAATGATCTTTCTTGAGCTGCTGCTGTATATAACCTTGTCTCTCCCAGTGGCCTTCCAGAATCCAGCAGCTGTGGCGCGATTCGTTCGCGTCCCACTAGGGTATTTCTTGTCCTTGTGGCTGAAGAAGTACCAATCTGTTTGAGTGGTAGTTCCTATTTTGCATCTTTCTGTAGGAAATTACATGTTCAAGTGTTAGTGATCATGAAATATAATGAAATGTAGTACAATATTTAAGATTGAAATAGCATATGTATATGGACCTTGAATGTCCCAAGGCTCAAGCCTATTGAGATCAACCTCAAGAATGACATCTAGGTCAATCTTGTGATGAGCAATCTTCTTCCTCAAGTAGTAGTGCAATAGCTCCTCTTCTGTCGGGTGGAACCGGAACCCGGGAGGAACCTGAGACTGTCCATTTACTGATATGTTCATGAGTTCAGACATTATCAGTTACAAATTGTTCGAGTTCAGTCCAAAAACATACGAGTTCTCTAACAATGTGTTGTTATGAGTTGTGATTCAAATGAGTGTGCAGATGAAGGTTATTTATGTATGTTGAATGAGGATAAAAAAATTATAAACCTTGTTTTCAAGGTCACTGAGATGGTATCTTGAGTGGGGTATTTTGTGTTTGTATATACATATTCTGGACACATGAAATAGCCCACGTATTGAAAATTGGTAATATGAAAATGGAGTCATGTAGGTTGTTGTATAGAATAATTAAGCTGGGTCGAGCATGTGTTAAGTGTAGCATCAAGTTAATTAGTTTATGTACTAATATATTATATGAATACAGGTTGTGATCACTGTGCACTGTGCAGTTTGTCAGGAGTACAGACTGTGCATCCACATTGCAACAAAGCCCCCCTAGTATAGCCTAAACTCATCAATTATAGTATAGTGTATACAAGCCTATACGTAAAATTATCGTATTTTTTGTTTGAAGAATAAAGGAAAAGTTTAAACGCAAATCCAACAACTTTTCAATCAACCATCTATTTCTTGACAAATTATGTTCGTGCGTGCATATATTTGTCCACTTATTTATGTATCTAAATGTTCTAAAGAATATAATATTATCGATCTAAATACGTATGACACGCTAGCTAATTAATGCTACGGTGGATAGACGTGTTTATTACTATCGAGATAGAATATTGCGCAAAAAACAACACAATTCCTTAATTTTCATTACAAATCTCTCTCTCTCTATGTTTTTTTTTTGGGGAAATGAGACTTTTATTTTATGTCAAGATCATAAAAGGGAAATAAAAATAAACTATAAAGCATACATATTTTATTAGAATGGTATCTTGGCAATATTGCAATTTGCATGGTGATGAAGTACATAGTTGACAATCAATTCATGCAGCAAATACTATCCTTGTCGTAAATATATATTTATCTCATAATATATATTTCAACTCGTGCTTTAAATTTTGTTGGTGTGTGTATATATATATAGCTACACAAAGGGTCAATTAACCCACCTATGATTCCCCTAGCTAGTTCAGCTTCTAATAATAAATATTGATGACGATATACAATATATATGATATAATATTCATGCATGAATGCAATTTCTTACCAATTATATTGACTTGGTAGGAAATTGCATGCATGTATACGTACAAGTATAATTAATATTGGTTAAATCTATGCATAAATCTTTGAAGAAAATGACATAGCAACAAAAACAAGACCGTATATACCTATTCTCTTCCAAAAACTAGGTGACAAAGAGAAAAATATTTCATATTGTTTCTGCATGGAACATAATGACGGTGTCCACTTCAATGATCTTTGACCATATAAAACCATAATATATGCTTTGTCCTCTCCTTAGTAATGTGACATCTCCTAGATTTTAAACCTCAACTCATGCATTTTGCCTGCTTATCATAGAAGAATATAGGTAGTGAAAATAAAGTTACGTGTTCTTGGAACTCGGAAGATGTCTCAATTCACTTATAAATCTTGAGTGTGCATGGCAATTTAAATTTTGAATTAAATTTGGATCATATTTTAATTCAATTGATAAAGAGTGATCCTTCAAGTTTTTAGTGTAAAATAGACGGGTTTGTTTGATCTAATTCGATTAAATAATAATCAAATCATATAGTTTCTAAGTCAGACTAATTTCAAATGCTTGTAAGAGCAACAAATTTTCAATGTATTTACAGGGCCCTCATAGTAATAAGTGATTGTTGTTGTATAAAGAGATTTTCATACATGTGTGTGTTTTCTCACGTAAACTGATGTAGCATTCGATTTGATTTGATCTAAAATCCGAATATTGATAAACAGGACATGTTTTTACTAGTTACTATGCATGCCTAAAATGTGGAAGAGAACTAGCGTTAGGGTTTGGCCTACTTATTAATTAATTGCAGATTAGTGATCTCAGTTCATATAAATAAATAATATTATGGTCAGAGCTCTTTGTTGTCTCTAGTATAAAGTGTTTGTGATAATTAACAAAACAACTGTATTATAATCTAAACTCAATTTTAATTATGATTTATAACCTCTACTTGGATATTGAATATGATACTCTTATTATATATATTCTTTTAATTTACAGTATTTTTTATCAGCATGCACTAGCTTGTAGCTATGGAGACTTCCTGTTACGACCTTCACTAGTCAATATTCTTATTGTTTGTTGTAGCAGAATCGGAGAGATATATATGCAGGTTGGAGAGAATCTATATATATTTATACACACAAACAACTCATTAATCTTATAAAAATTTGTTTCAAATACATATAATTTGTGATTTGTTTCACCAACTAAGATTATATCCATGATTTGCTTGATTTAATAAGTACATTTCTTATGAACAACAAAGGTCTTATACCATTTGACATAGTGAACAAAAATTAATTTGCTACATGTTTTTTATTAAATTATTGAAGTCAACACTGCATTGTTTCATGAGGGAAATTTTCAATAGTTTGCAGCAAAAATTAATTTGCTACATGCTTTTACATGATCATCCGACAATAGTTCCAAGAAACCCACATGCGGGAGCAAATGTAAAGAAAATATATCTGTAATGCATAAATATGCTTTGGCTACGAAGTCAGCCACAAAATTTATTTCTATAGGTACAAGCCCAAGGGTCACACTTCTCGCACAAGCACTATCGTATCCTTCTAGTTATATCAATCAAAAAATGTATAATGATGAGATCTTCCGTAAAATTTTGATAAGAGCTTAAACTCAAAAGTAGAGTCGGTTTTTAAAATAACTTTAGTAACTCGTAATCTTTATAAAAAAATCGATGTCATCCGAGACTGCCCAAAGCTCGTGGACAGCGAATGAGAGCAAAGGCCCGGCCAGGTTGCACGAGGAACCAGCTAACCTCAACTGATATCTTGAAAAATTATGGATCAAGGTGACAAAAGTAAAGAAAATTAGTTCTGACGAGTATATTGCATAGTGCATACGTACATAATTAACACCATAATTATGAACGAAGCTTCTTCAATAATTAAGCAGATTATTATTTCTTATTTTTTTCTCTTATTATATAATATCATCATGATTAGTTTAAATATTGATGCAATTAATTAGCATAACAAAATATTATGACACTATACCAACTCTTACATTATCGCAGAGAGATATTCTTAAATTTATAGTGCAGCCAAAAATTAGAAAGGGGCACTTTATTTATTTATTATTACATGCAAGAAATAGTAAATTCATTAACATTAATTATGGTGAATAATAGACTATTAGAAATAAAGGTGAAGTAGAACCAAATATCATAACATTATTAATTTGATTCTCATTCGTTCAATGTTCATAAAAGCAACTAATTGACATATAGTTTATGTATTACACCTTGTATGCAAAAACAATAAGACCAGTTTTTGTTATCTTCAAAAACGTGTTGTGTGCAACAATATCAATCAAAACTCATCAAATCATAACGAGTAAAACAATTTTCAACAATGGAAGACCTACCGCTACCTCTAGTAAGGGAAATGAAACAAACTATAGAAATAACTCAACTCATAAATTTAAAACAAATAACATGAGAAAAATAAAACCTATCAGCCATAATAAACATATTCTCACTAACTGGTGCACGCACACACACATATAGTGGAGACAGAGATGATAACAAGATGTCTACAAGAAGATCGTAAAAGATGAGACAATAGTAAAGCCACGATAAAACCAAAGATATTAAATCTATGTTTATTCAATGTGTAATAACACAAAGAAAAGAATTGAACTACCGTCAATAAGAAAAAGATCGACGGCTCTGTAAAAGAAAAGAAAATTGTTTGATGAAGGGTTACTGAGTTATTTTTTATTTTAAGACAGTGACTGTAAATTGCATGTGTTAATTACTTAATTGCATGTGCTCTTACAGAAAGAGAAAGAAAATAAAATACTCCCATAATATGGTTACCCCATTAACGTAGATTAAACGATGCTTTAATTCCACACTAATTGACTGATGAATATTTAATATATACTACATGCAGGCAACTTATTACTGTTAACTTTTTTATTTATTATTCTGCTCTAAGATAGTGATGCTCGTAAAAATATATATGCAAATTAGGGTTTCATATGTTTATTTATATTATTAGTTACACCAGTTGATGAAAATTGATAGCTCCTTGTCAGTGCTGAGACTTGACACTATACATTATGGCATCGCATAAAACAACAATTAACATAATCAACTGTTATTTTCTAGCATTTGACAGGCTAGCTGCATGTAGTGGTTAAGTGATTTAAATCACATTTGACCCTAAATAATTTTTATTTATTAACACGATTTTAATTGGTTTCTCATCACTAAACTATTGTGTATGTACACGAGATAGATAGAACTCGAAAGCACACATTTTCTCATGCTAAAAGACTCCATCAATGTTTCATTTTTTAATGCCAATAATTTGATGATGTTACTATTCATTAAATGAATATTAGTTAATAACTAACAAATGATTAACACTTGGCTTGAAAGTATTGGACTCTACCTATTCATATCATTTTAAATAGATAGAATGCTTGTCCATTCTACACGTACGTTCGTATATGTCGATACTATATCTTGTATTGTATTATTGAATAAATGACAAAAATATAATGATCAATTAGAGTATATACACCAACATGAATACTCCGTTGTAAGAAGACACTTATTTCGAAATACTTGATTCCTTTATTTTCTTTCCTTCGTCATTATTCACAATGAATATAGTAAAAACTTATATGGTAAAATATAACAATTAGCAATTAATCTTCTATATTATTCTTTCGAGTATCATTTTCAAGAATCAAGTTTCAAACTCTTAAAGGCCAACATTGTAATACCCTCATGCAGGTTCCTAAAAAAAATGTTAGAAATGGACTATATAAATTTGTCTAGAAGTTGTATATTTAAATTTTCTTGATCTGCATGTGGCAATTTTTTATGGTTTAATGTTTGAATTATATGAAACAGCTAACATCACAATCTAAAAAAATATGAAAATAATGTACATACGACATATGTGTAAACAGACCTCGAGAGAGAACCAATGTTTTTTTATTGTTGATACTGGTCTTTCATGCATGTTGACATAAACCAACTTTTTAAAAATTGATTGTTCTGTTAATTAATAATCCAAAAAATGTAGTCATGAAGATACGATTATATATCTTTGGTGCAATTAGGACAATTCTTGATTCAAATTGTATTAAAAAATGAAGTAAACGAAAATTAACTCTAAGATGATGTCTCAAATATTGTACATAGTATTTGTACGAAATAATGTATAAATTAATAGGACATAATATATCAACTATTTCAGTAATGACTTGACCTAATCACAACCCATAATGCAATATTAGTACAATATATCTTACGAAATTGAAGCTCCGCACAAAAAAGAAATTGCGGGAGAGTAATGATATTACATATGCCAAGTTATTATTGGTTGGAACATACTTTTAAGCACAAAAAATTGTATAAAATTTGATCTATTAAGTATTTTCCAAAATGATAAGATAGTACATGCATAAGTAGATCAAGTAATGAAATTTGTTTCAAATGGGCCTTAGTATCTTATGGCCCCTAGGCCTAATGAAATAAGCCTGTGTGGTTTGGGCTGAGTCCTTCAAAGCCATAAGCCCATTAACCAGGCCCAATCAGCAGGTGCACCCTAGCAAACAAACAGTACATTACACACATCTTCAACCCTCAACCAACTTTCCCGGAAAAAAACCTATTTGCCCTAAAACAATTTTCTGGGGAAGGAAAATTTCGCAGACCCAGTTAGCTGAACTTTCCATCTAGCCAAACAGAATGGACCAGGAAAACGTAGTTGACGAGAACTTTCCTCTCTTCTCCAAGCCCCCCAAAAGACCTAAACCCTCCCCAAATCCTACCACCACCACCACCACAGTCACCGCCACAACCCCAAACCTCAATCCCCAGACTCCGCAAATTGAGAAGGAAACAAGCCCCAATGACGATTCCGCCGCCGCCTCCGCCACATTCGCCGAGCTTGGCCTCGCCGAGTGGGCGGTGGACACCTGCAAAGAGCTCAGAATGCTCAAACCAACCCCGGTTCAGCTCCACTGCATCCCCAAAATCCTGGCCGGCCGTGACGTCCTCGGCCTCGCGCAGACCGGAAGCGGAAAGACTGCGGCTTTCGCGTTGCCGATTCTGCACCGTCTCGCCGAGGACCCGTACGGAGTCTTCGCCCTGGTGATAACGCCGACGAGAGAGCTGGCGTACCAATTGGCGGAGCAGTTCCGAGCTATCGGGTCGTGCTTGCATTTGCGGTGTGCGGTGGTGGTGGGTGGGATGGATATGCTGACCCAGACGAAGACACTGATGACGAGGCCTCATGTGGTGATCGCTACACCGGGGAGGGTTAAGGTCTTGATTGAGCAGAATCCTGATATTCCTCCTGTCTTCTCCAAGACCAAGGTGATGAATTTTTTATATATTATACTTTATGGTAACTTGTTTTTAAAAAAATGATGAAAGTTTGTGAATTGCTAAACCAATAATTGTAATGTTTGTCGAAAAAAGGAGGTGATTTGCATAAATTTTAAAGTTATAGAGAGTGATGGGAGTTTTAGGATTAATTCAGAACAATCAATCTAGCTGGAAACTTTCATAATTTTGATATACATACTTGCATAGGGTAATTCAAGTGCCATTGGAACTCAATATGATTGGGTAGCTTGCAGCCATCCATTGAATTTGAACTTATATAAGTCTTTTTTGTTTCAGTTCCTGGTTTTGGATGAAGCGGATAGGGTTTTGGATGTCGGGTTTGAAGATGAACTGAGAGTGGTGTTCCAATGCCTCCCCAAAAGTAGGCAGACTCTATTATTTTCTGCTACAATGACAAGTGATTTGCAGACATTGCTTGAGCTTTCAGAAAATAAGGCCTACTTTTATGAGGCATATGAAGGCTTCAAGACTGTTGACACTCTTAATCAACAATACCTTTTTATACCCAAAAATGTGAAGGATGTGTATTTGGTACATCTTTTGTCTAAAATGGAAGATATGGGTATTCGCTCTGCAATCATATTTGTCTCTACCTGCAGGTATCCTTTCTTTCCATCAATATATAATATGCATTGTAATATATTGAAAGGTTTATGCCAGTTCGTATACTATTTTCTCATTTGCGCGGTCATAAATCTTGTTCCTTGCTATGTTTGAGTAAGTATATTGCTACGTCATATGGTAAAACAAAATTCAAAATGCGAATTCATCTCAGTTTCTGTTGATATTACTCTCTCCGGTCCCAAAACAATTGTCTACTTTTCCATTTTTGTAGAGATTGAGGACTAGTTAGTTTAGGATTGTTTTTTCTCCCTTGTGTTTGTGCTCTTATTGTAACAATCTCAAGCTATTCTAACAAACTTTTCTTAGGGATATTATTGGTAATTCACACGTAAATAACTTCTATAGAAGAAAGTGGACAATTTTTTTTTGGGATGGATGGAGTACTATTATATTTATGTGAAGTGTGGACTGTATAGTTTAGAGTTGAAATGTGTAGCACATTAGAAAACCAGTCATCATCAAAGATCTGAATCGAAACGCTTTCTAACGAGTGAACATGCTTTTGACTTCTAATGGTATCAAATATAGTTTACTACATAGAGAATTACCATCCATTCTGAGCAGGAATTTGAAGCTACTTGTTTCCATCTCAATTGGATTTGCATTCGAATATTCAATTTTATCTATTAGATGCGGCATTTATGTTTTGGAGCTCCATCTGTATACTTCTCATGTGATTTTGGCTTTCTTTTGGCTGGGAAGTGATTATTTATTTTAGCAAATCTTTAGTTTAAGGATACCAATATCTTGGTCAATATGTAATTAGATGCTTACTGTTCATCTTTGTCGTGTGGAGGCAGAACTTGCCACCTTTTAGGTTTATTAATGGAAGAGCTTGATCAGAAAGTTGCAGCATTGCATTCATTCAAGTCCCAATCTCTAAGGCTCTCTGCAGTACATCGATTCAAATCTGGGCAGGTTCCTGTATTGATTGCGACTGATGTTGCCAGTAGAGGATTGGATATTCCAACAGTTGATCTTGTTATCAATTATGATATTCCAAGGTTGTAAATCTTGTGGACCTTATGTTTTACTTTCTTGGTTATTAATTTGCTATGTAAAATTAAATTTCCAGCCCATCACAGGTATCCGAGAGATTATGTCCATCGTGTAGGGCGTACTGCAAGAGCAGGCAGAGGAGGTATGGCAGTGAGCTTTGTTACCCAGGTAAATAGTTGACACATGTTTGGTATGGTTTTGATACGTGATTTTCTTATACTTGAGCACTACTTGGTCAAGCATCTGCTCTGTAAAGCTTGCACTTTGTGTTGTTTCATTTGTGGATACTATGGGAGCATATTCCTCCGATGATTTTACTCACATATACATTGGGTTATCAGTTGTGGTTGTAGCATGTCTTGGAGGAGGCTCACCATCCTTTTATTTCTCCACTTGGAAAGCAAGCATATGCTTCATGCGTGATCACATTATGTTTTCTAATTCACCATATATATATATCCTTTTTCTCATCCTTGGTGCATTGATTTTACAGAACGACATAGAGCTGATTCATGAAATAGAATCTGATCTCGGAAAGCAACTAGAAAAATTTGATTGCAAGGAGAATGAAGTGCTTGAGGATCTCACGAGGGTAAAGATTTTCTGCCATACTATTTATTGTTAATTTATTTACTCTTAAGGCATACTTGGATTGCAAGTTCATACACAATTAGCAACTTAAGCTATTGACATTCATTTCTGATAAACAAGAATGGATCTGATTCTTGGCGGCTTATGTATTATTTCCACCAACCCGTGTATGCAGGTTTACCAGGCCAAACGTGTGGCTGCAATGAAGATGAACGACGATGGGTTTGATGAGAAGGCAAAAGAAAGGAAGAAACAGAAACTGAAAACCCTAGCGGATAAAGGACTGTTGAAGAAAAAGCGCAAGAGGAGAAGGAAAGAGTCGGCTAATTAGTAAGGAATTGATCATTCATCTTCTTATTTCTCTCTATATGTATTTGTAAAGCTGCATTTTGTCCAGCAGCCTCCTTGAGTGAGTTTGTGACATGATCTACATTTTTCTATTTATCACAATGATTTTATCAGTTGTTCCTTGTACAAATACGCCGTTGTGGAATCGAAACAAATATGCCTATATCTTGTCTCCAGCAACGATGCATATGGTTTTTATTTACACAATATTCAGACAGGATCATTGAATGGCAAATCTACTCAACTTTTAGCTCCTTTTGGAGCAGTTGATTCACATCAGAATCATACTAAGATCCAGCAATTGTTCAATAATAATAGGTTAAGAAAGTCAAATGGAGATAGTGATACTATGCCACAAATGCACCACTTTGTACAACAAATATATGAAAAAAGGTAGTTTTAAGTAGAACGGACATTGTTAGCATTATTACATATCCATAGGTGGCACGTGATTACGGTCTTTACCTACATAATGAAGCCAAAAGATGCGCGGGTGAAACTATTTTGCAAATAACAAACAAAATTTCGCTATAAAGTTGGCTATCAAACAAGACATGGATGATGTCCGCAATAGAAGCCCTGCAATCTGCTCTACGAATATTTGTTACCATATTTGGTTAAGGATATTTTCTCTTTTTTCCTTTAATTCTCAACCGATGTTTGTTCCTAAAGGGGTCTTAAAGGGGTAAAGGATCCATCGCTAACAAATATGGAATTTGTTTTGTCCAAGCCAAGAACGCCAAGTTCGCGGAGAGAACAACAAGGCTCTGTTGGATATGATCATCCCCGCCCGAGACATGGTCATTGTTGAATTCATGTTTTCATTGTAGGTTACCACCATGAGATGCATTTATGTTTTTATTGATTGTCACTCCTAATGAAGATGAGAAATGTTTGTACTCTATAGTCTATAGCTGCTAAATGTAGTTAAGTGAATGGCTGGTTAGGCATTTATGTTCTCATTGTTTTGTGGGTACATGTGTTTCCTCTATCTGGTTGCATTTTGAATCTAGAGTCAATCATTAAAGGCTCCTCCCAACTTTCATTGATTCAAGGAAACACACAAACAGACCAAGTACTTAAATAAGACCAAGTATAATCTCATACATAATACAACCCACCTACAATTTGACTTCAAATCATCCTTCTTAAGTTCAATATTAAAACTCTGCCATCTAGATCTACATCTACTGCTAAACTAAGGAACAAAAGATACCATGAATTCTTTACCGACATAAGCAGCCGAGTCCTGATACACGTCATTGCGCGTCTGTTTGCTGCTGTTGGGATTGCTGTGGCTGTTGTTGGGGCTGCTGCTGCTGAGGTTGGTTCTGTTGTGTCCAGGGCATGAAAGCCATTGGTGGCCTCGGCTGTTGGGCACCATAGAGTCCTGCTTGATCAACTGGCTTTCCCATGATCATCCCGGGATGCTGTGGCGGGACATAGTAATAGGGCATATCTGCAGGAGAACCCACCACGGGAATAGAAGCCTTGGTAACCCCAAGTCCCTCCTCTTTCAACTCGTCTCTTGGAATAATATCAACCAAGAAATCGAACACATCAGTTCTTGAAATAGCAGCAGCAATATCGTTCTTTTGGAGTGTCCGCCTTTTGTTTTCTTCTGTGTGGATCCATGAGCGCAGAGTCAGCTCCAAGATGAACATCTCGCACGCCTTTGCAAATATGACCGGAGCCTCAGCAGAAATCATTCGGACATCCTCGTCAGCTTTCATTATTTTCTTGATCCGAGCAAGAGGGAGGCTGTGGTTCTTGAAGTCAGCTGTTTGTTCGATTTCTTGCATTTGGTTGGCCCAGAAAATTTGAAGTTGCTGTTGTTGCTGCTGCTGCTGTTGGTGGTGGAAGTGCTGGGCTTGTTGGTAGGCAAGCTGGTGCGGGGAATTAGAGAAAGTTGTCGGGGGCTGAGTTTGGTTGGGAATGACCACCGCAGGAGCGCCAGAAGCTACCAATGCAGGAGGTTGATAGGGTGCAGTATAGGCCATTTGTCCAGATCCCGCTACAACTCCAACCACAGGCTGTTGGTGTTGATGTTGGTTGTTATGTTGCTGCTGCTGTTCTGATTGATCCATGGCTGATTATAGATCTAGTAAACAACTATCTTATCATCACAAAGCTGTAAAGGAAAAAAACATAGTACAAAATCAAATTTAAATGAAAGAAATCAAACTAATATCAAAACACAGAGCCAAAACATATCAACTAGAGTTTCTTTAATTAGAATTTCATCACTAAATCGGCAATCATAAACTAGATGCCACTACCATGGGTATTTCAAGGTAAATGGGACTACTTGAATGAATTGTGCCAAAGATAAATGTTCAAGGCGATACTCTTAAGGACACAATCACAACCTCAAGGTAAGCACAAACATAAATGTTCATTAGAAGTTGTTTTCAAAAAAATTGATTGAACAAATCAACACTCTAAAAAAAACCATTCATTCACCATGCATGAACACACATATTCACGGTTGCAGAAGGCCTTCTTTCAGACTAACAAGGCTACCAAGACATACTTAACTTAATAATCCGAAGTCCAAGAAACATAGCACTTGTAGATAAGAGTGAGCAAAATCAAACAAATCAAGTCTTTCTCACAAACATTTAGACAATGAAACCAAGTATCGTTTTCAAACTTCATTATCAGAACACTCACCACACACAGACACACACACACAAAGCTAAATGGTTTTGTTCTGTACTGAACCAAAAACAGAAACGACACTGCACGGATAGCAATAAAGATCAAGACAATAAGTAATATTTTAATAAATAAAACATGGATTCTGTTCAGTAGTTGGAAAGGTTAATGGAAAAATTATGGCAAGTGTCTTTATTTGGAAAATCCAAACAAATGGATAAGGTCGTAATCCTCACTTTTTTATTGCAGCAACCAATTGAAGCCCCAGAATGATCAATAGATCCAATACAGACCACTTCAAGAAAACACAAGACAAATTTCTCAGCTAAGAATTGGAAAAATCTAGCTAACAAAGTGGGCATGCAACATGTGTAAACTGCAAATATACAAACATAAAGCAACTCCTATGATCATTTCGCAAAGAAAGAAACTTTAATTTGCTTCTAAAAACTACACCCCAAGGGATTCTCTAAAACAGAAACTTTCATCTGTCCATCAAATCAGAAAACATAATGCCTCTTTGGCTGCTAAAGGGAATGTAAGGAGCAGCAGAAAAATCCAAACTTTCTTTTATTGCATATTTGAGTTTCCACAGTTTGGCTCAAAAATCATTGGATTTCTCTTATGAATTCAAAATACCCAGAAAATAAAAACATCAGAGTACCAAAACACATTCCTTCACTTTTTCCAAGGATTTCCAGGGAACCAAACAGGAAAAGAAAAAACCCATTTGGAAAGATCTAAACATCGAAAATAGAAAATTTAAGTTACCTGGTCAGCTTGTTGAGCTGAATCTTCCTCTGGGTTCTCTTCAAAATGCCACAGAACCCTAAGAGAGAGAGAGAAAGATAATTTTTTTTAGAGAGAGAGTGAAGAGGAAGGGCTAAAAAAAAAGGAGGGACACAGAGCTTTTTGAACAGGAAAGGAGACAGTTCGTTCTCTGGGTATCTGTCTTTCGCCACGTGTCGACCCTTGACAGTTCTGACGATTGGAGAGGTTCTTCAGGCGTCCACGTTTTCTACTGTTACTGGAGGTTACTGTAGAGAAAGATGCTCGCGTGCACGACTGTGACGTAAAAGGGACAAAGACTCAACGCTCATAATTGTATTTTCTCTGTAGGGGTAGTTTCGGAATTATAAGCCAGATGCATGTCTTTCTTGGGAATTTTGGGTGCTTGCTGCTTTCTGGATGAACACGTGGATAGCTCATAAAGAGCACGTGAAAGGGAGTGTTAGGGTCACGTGACTAAAGGGTATATGTTTCAGAAATAAATGCCTGCTGTAGTAGCAGCAGCCTGGCACTACCCAACCAATCCATAGCCTTGGGCTCTAATTATATGCATTTAACCAAAGTTTATTGGTCCAACTAGAGTTACACAATTTGAATCCGATTCGTGGGAATCCGAAATTCGATCTAACTTAAAATCATTCAATTTCGAATTGATTAGATCAGACAAGTTGCTGATTTTACAGTAAGGATCTCAAATCTAATTTGATTAGAACTCTCTTTATATCTAATTCATCCAAATCCGAACAAATTTGATCTAAAATACAAATTACCATATCTAGACCGAGCTCTTGGTTTTCAACACAATGTCTCGTGTTTGAGTCACCTAGTGTATGTGAATTTAAAAGTAAAATTTGAAAAACAAAACAAAAAGTATATGCATTTCACATCTCAACATTCAATTCTTATGGCAATGAGAACATTTTACTTAGTTTAGTTTAGTTTCAAAACATTGATTAGAGAAAATTCGATCTTTCTCCTTTTCTTGACAAGATAAACTCTACAAAATGGACAATCTATGGATCAAAATTATCCCATTTCAGAATCTACAATCCATTCACTCAATTCTGTTTCTTTGTCTGAAATCACAAGGTTACACGGGTCCTGTAAGTATTCATGCAACCAATGTTTACCAGAGATCAATGCGACGCTAGAACGAGAAATGGGAGATCTCTTCATCTTCGTCCTCGTCTATAATATCTTCATCCTCATCAGTAAACCTCTCAGTGATATCGTCACATAGCTCCTCATCTTCGTCCTCGTCATCCATCATGGTTTTGTTCCCAGCTTCTTTGTCCTTCAGGCCTGTGCTCAATACCACAGTTTCTCCTCTCGACTTTTCCATCTCCTTCCGCAGCTTTTCCATGTTGTCCCGTCTTCGTTCTTCCTCTAAACGTTGCTTCTCTGCTCGCCTCTTATCAAGATCAGTTCTGTACAAACAAGAATATCAGCATACATAACTTAATCTTCTTTTTAATACTAAACTAAGTGAAAAAGATCAAGATTGTCATTAAGTTTGGCCAATACTTGTATGTCTCCATGTACTCCTCAGCACTTTTTTCAATGGCCTTAAAGAAGGCATCCATTCCATCACCAGAAATTGCAGAAACTCCAACAGATCGTAGATTGTTATAGAACTCATCCAGCACTAGGGACAGGCTCCGAGTTAAGGTTGAGGTGTAGGAGTTATCTGAATCTAGCGCTGCCTGAAATACCTCAAAATCTTCCATCCACTGCACCCACAGCAATAACAACAAAGCACAGAGTTCATATATACGATGGGAAACCAAACCAGAATCTTATAGCATGAAGAAGCCAAGGAGACAGAGAAAATATAGAAGAAAGGAAGAAGATATCACCATCTTAGAAATAAATCATACCTCCAGGGCAAACTGATGTTTAGCCACATCTGTCTTGTTGAATGCCAGCACTA
Organism: Pelargonium nanum; assembly: GCA_036897485.1. Taxonomy (NCBI): domain Eukaryota; kingdom Viridiplantae; phylum Streptophyta; class Magnoliopsida; order Geraniales; family Geraniaceae; genus Pelargonium; species Pelargonium nanum. The sequence goes on along the minus strand of JAYMTF010000498.1, from coordinate 6,500 downwards.
GAGGAAGTCGTGTCTTGTAAAGAATGCTACATGCATAAAGCATATTGCTCATGAAAGTCACAGGGCTTGCTGAACGTGGTGTGTCAACCACATAAGTAACTACAGTAGGAAATGTTGAAGCAAAAGCTTCTGTGATTATGGCTCCAGATGCTGACCAAGTGAATATTTCAATCTGACCAGGAGTATCCACAAGAACATAGTCAAGCTGATCTGCTCGCTTTTCAATGACAGAAATGACCTGAAAGTGGACAACAAAGCCATTTATTCACCTGCCAAATGAAATAAGAGAAAATGGTCTATCACTTTTGTTGATCCTGTGTCCAACAAACTCATTCACAGTTTGGTAATTGGTGACATTGCCCCCTGATTTACATGATTAGGTGAGGTCAAAACTAAAAACTTGTTTGTAATTGTAGCATATTAATATGTGTGACTATAAAAGCCAAGTGAGGGTATAAAATTAAGGGTCAGAACAAAACCAACCATTCACAAGCATATATCGAGCATGAATGGCTCATCTATAAGACACATGGAACCAGACAGTCAGCAAATTTGAACTGTCAGTTTGTCACAGAACGAGTAAAGCAAAAAAAAGAAAGCTTTACCTCATCAAATTTTGTAGCGAACAAGTTAAGCGAGGTCAGAATTCCTCCATTAGGTCCAAGATTGAATTGCTTCATCACTTCCTTATAACGCACAGTATCCCTTATGTCAATGTTTGCACCAAATGGGAGTGACATAACAGCAGGGTCAAGATTCAACACATAACCCCGCATGTTTGACGCTTGTGTGTGGCAAACCAGCCTGTGAAGAAATGTTGTTTTACCGCTACCTAAAAGATCCAAAGCATCTCTCAAACTTTGCAATTTACATTCACATATTGTTGAAATTAAAAATGTGATGTTAAACCAGTATGAAGAAAATTGATTGGTTTAGGTAAACCAAATAGCGAGAGATTTAATCTAGATTTAATCTAATTACCTGCCATTCCTACAACAATAATAATAACTGGTTTTCTCTTAAAGTCAGAAGATGAAGACCCAGGCTGGTTGGATGATGATTCATCAATTTGAAGTTTTCCTATCGACTCGGTAACAGCGTCCTTTTCTTGACTGTCCACCTTTGTTATAAAAAAACAAGCAACAGATTAACACTGAATGCAGCACAGGGAATCATATGAACAAGTAATATTTATTAACTGAAAGCATAAATACCAAGCTATACGAAAAGTGCATACATTTATGTTGGCTGATTCCTTGGGATCCATTTGCATTGATGTGCCTTCCTCTGGTGATTTTATATTCAGATTTTGGAGATCAGAATCAATGTCCATTTTTGGGTGAAATTGCAATGTTTACCAATATGTGGAAACCTTCCTCAAGTTCAATCTTCAACAGCTACCCTACACAATGAAACAAATTAAAAACAAATAAAAACACCTAACCTAACACAAATTGAAGAGCAATACCGTTTTGAAGTCTTGATGTTGATAAAGTGGGGCAAAAATTATAAGTCTGTAACAGATTAGGGTTATAGTAAAATGAAGAATTCCAGGTTTTCTATTCCACAATGCTTGTACAAAATGAAACATGTACAAAGAGTCAAGAAACAATTTGGATTATGGATATAACTTACTTTCCTTTTAGATTTGTCAAAGACTCAAAAGCAACTCTTTGATGTCTTGCTCATTCAATTTAGAAGGAGTGATGTAATGGTAGCAGAAAGGATCAGCAAGCATTTCCCATTTAAGTAAAAATTAAGGATAAGTTATTTAGGGCTGGATTTCCTCCTATACCATTATAGTTGGTACGTACCTCATGCATAACTAAATAACCATAAAAAGGAAAGCTGGCACTCATTTTGGGATGGAGGGAGTAACTTAGCTCATGTTTCAATTTCCGAAACAAAAATATAACTAAAAAAAAAACACTACCAGCCTAAACCTAAATTATCAAAAAGACATTTGCAGGAACTGGAATGTCAGCAGCAAGTGGGTATCATACTTGAAAGAAATCTAGCATAATATGTGTATATGACTACGAAAATGCAAGAACTTAAGAGGAACAACCATAAAGAGAAATTTCTTAACATTAACAGCAATAGTTTCCTCTCATATTGGTATTGCTAAATACTTCCAGGAAATTGACTCCATGCAGCAGCTCAGATAGGTCATGTAACCATCATCCAAACCAAATTCTAATAGAGAAGTGAGGGACACAGAATCATATATTTGAAGATTGTGCAAGAGAAAAACAGATTTATTATTTTCTTCAGTTAACCTTGGCACATATTAACTCCTATATATCCCAAACCCTCAATTGAGTTCTCTTCCTATGGCTCAAATCCGAACCGAACCTAAAATTTCAAAAGGCTAAGATCATCAAAGCTGGAAAAGGCGCTATATGATCAAAACGACCAAAAACAATGAAAATAAGTGAACCCAGTCGCAATTAAAACATCGAAATTCGTACAAAAACGAATTGAACTTACAGTTGCAGAAACTGATGAAATCAATCCGGTTGGTGAGAAGAACTGATGGAGATGTGATAGGAGGAAGTTAGAGAGAGCTCTATATTGGGAGTTTGTTTACATGTAAAACCCTAAAACGCTCTCTAAAACCTTCGATTCAGTCTCTCTCTCCGTTCACGCACAAACGAATAACAATATAGAATGGAGGTCAGTGGCTCGGGGAATTGTTACCATACTACGTCGTTTCACTTTAAGAGAATAATTTCACTGACTGTAGACATATATGCTTCCAGGAGTGTTTTTGATGTATTCAATATATAAATTCACACAATATATGTCTTATCCAAGCAATTAGATCCAGACAAGCACTCCATGTACACAAATTAAAGCAGTCAAAACACAAATAAAATAATTTCAGACGAGCACTCCAGGTGCACGGTTGATATGAATGTTGATTCTTGAGATAATTGACTTAGATGCGACCCGGCCTAAAAAATGTGACAAATTCTTTTTTTCTTTTCACTTAGCATATGGACACGTGAAAAAGTTTGTATAATGATAAATACACAATACATGTACAGAACATTAGTGAAAATATTATACAATAAAAATAGCTTGGCTAAGTCTCATTGCATAACTCCATGGTGAGATTCTCATTTCTCACATTAATAACAAACTTCAAATATTACAGATGAATCATGCAGAACATACGCTGCATAACCTATTTATTGCTTTTTTTCAGATTATGCCGATTCAGAATCATGATATCATTTCAAAGTTCCAAGCAATTTCAAAAGGTCTCCTGCAAAGCATTTGGTGGAGCAAAGTAAATTTACTTGTTCCAAAATGGTCCACAACGCAAAATATACCATTTCATTGGTTTACTCATCTACCCAGCCTATGAGAAAATCATATTTCCATAACCTACTAATGAAGCAAAAAACTGATATTATTTTTTTCAACTCTAGCTGGTGCTACTGCTATGCTCACTTCTTCTTGCCGACCTTGTCCGAATCCATCCCCTGCAAATTCAGCAACAGATCATTCGAGTTCAAGTACACCTTGTTGGCTGAATTGGCAATAGTGTTTGCGATTTCTCTTGCTGCTTCAATTTGCCTCAGTGTGATGAAGGCTGGATTTTGGGCTATAGCTTTACCAATCAACTCTGCACTCGTAGCTTCTCCCTGTCACATAGCAGAAATAATGCTCAGGGTATTGATTTCAGAAAGCACATACTATGCAAACGCTCAAATTTTAAGTTCATCGTATTCGTATATGTCATGACTTCTTTCAATGGTACAATAAAATGCGAGCTTTTAACTTCATCTCACCTGAGCTCTGATAACAGCACTTTTCTTGTCTTGTTCAGCTTTCTCCACAACAAACTTAGCCCTCTCAGCTTCTTGTGCAGCAACCTGTTTGGCTTCAATTGCAGCTGTGAACTCCTTCCCAAAAGTCAGGCTAGTAATGGAGACATCATCCAGTGCAATATTGAAGTTGGCTGCCCTTTCAGTCAAAATTTTCCTTATCTCCCTACTAACAGCCTATGAAGAACAAATGTAACAAGTAATATCAACCTCAGGGTTAATGTAATATGCACAACAGTGCTAGATAACTACCAAACTAGGAAACAAGAGTAAAAAGCTAGCACTGAGCATGAATGTGTGTGTGTGTACATATATAATGAGAAACCATCTAATTTTGTGAATGATCCAATTATTAGTCAATCAGCTAATGAAATCAAAACAAAGAAGCTAAAATCTAGTATAATAAAGTAAACTAAACTTCAGAAAATGGATACCAAGAACTTCAATGTTCACCAACACCCACACTAACTATCAAGCTGGAATCTAGAATTGCAATAAGCCAATAACACCGTCAAATATACATATGCCCAGCTGCCTACCTCTCGCTGAGTAATGAGCTGACTGGCATTGTACTGAGCAACTACAGCTTTCAAAGTTTCATGAATAATTGAAGGTAGGACTCTTTCATTGTAGTTCTCGCCAAGGGTTCGATAGACTGTAGGTAATCGGTCTGCGATAGGACGTGTGAGAACACGAAGTCCAATCCTCACCTATATGCAGGGAAATCGAGATTCATAATTAGAGAGAAACAGGTACCAAGGGATCCAATTTTTTCACAACGCAATAGTTTTTCTCTACGAACACAAAATGAATCAATTTATAACTTAACATAAGAAAATCAACCTTCGACCTTTACAATAAAAAAGATAGCCCTGGAAATCATAAACTTTCCTATCCCATGTCCCTTTGTAAATTAGGCATAACAAATACCAGTAATACTTTCATAGCCAAGCAGAGAAAATTAGGTTAGCAATTGTGACTAGGAAGAACAAATTAGCCTAACAAGATGTTCTATTCTGAGAAAAGAGGGACTGTTTTATTTAAATAGTTTAATTCAAATCACACAAAATCATAACGGTTTAACACAAATATATACCATTTGAAGGTCACGGCTTCCTGAGGTACTCTCAACAAGATGAGGTCGTGCACGAACATCATAGATAGTGGGCCTCTCAAACCATGGTATCATAAAATGTGTTCCTTCAGGATAGACCTGCACAGTCAACGTGTAAGAGAATTGATCAAACGCAAAAATTAGAAAACATAGAAGGAACTGTTACAAGTGTTACAAATGACAGGCCAAGCAAAATCCATTTTGTAAATTAAATGGAGAGGAATAAATAGAGAACATTAGAAGAAAAATAGTTATATGAAATTGTGACAATTGCTTGAAAGCTGAAACACATAGGATATCATGCTTGATAAATACAATGAAACAGAAACTATATATGTAGTATATACTAACACACAGAAGATTACATGGAAAATAATAACTGAAGAAGATAAAAATAGCCATCACCAATCCTTTCAAGCATTTTGACAAACACAAGAATTTAATGAAGAAAACAATAACCTTGTCTTTTACACCATATATACGATTGAACACAATAGCTCGATGACCACCCTCAACATTGTAGAGACTGTGAGTCGCGGCATAGAGTCCAATACCACCAACTATTGACACCTTAAGCAAAGCAGATATGCCAGCACCTGGGACCTTTGGAACTTTAACATTTTTGAAATCCATGGTCCTCAATGCTGAGAAAATGAAAAGACAGATGTTAAAATGGGATAGTAAGGCCAAACCAAAAATGTTAAATGTCTCTTTACACCAAAATAGACCAACCCTAGAAATGAGAGGATTTGAACCTACTCAAGCTTTGGAACACTACATCAACATCTTGTCAAGAATGAACAATCCCATAAAATAGAGTTCACATATTAGAGAGTATACACCAAATCGATAATGGTGGGCAGATTTGGTAGCCAGCAAGACCAGTCAATGTTATAGAGAAATCCAAAATCATTTAACATTGTCTTGGCAATAGGATAGTACATAACTGGAATGGAGCAAAAAGTAATGAAACCCATAATTATCATATTGTTCTCAAGTACCCATTTAGGATTCTTTCAAAAAGAGCAACTAGTTTTTTTCCACGTTTTCCACAAACAACATTCATTGGAATGATGCAGCAAAAACACATCAAACGGAAAAAAATGCAGAACAAAACCAGACAGTCAGTTCACGAATACACTAACGAGATCAAATGGAGAAAATAGAAGTTATTCGTGGACCACAAATTGAGCAGCTGAAGCATACAAAACTACAAAATTGAGAAACACCGTCCGGTTGCTGATAAATTGGAGGAGGAGAAGGGTCGAAACCCTAGATTCTCCAAGCATTTTCCATTCAGAAAATGGAAAACGCATCACTAAAAAAGAAAAAAAAACACTTAAATCTTAAAACCCAGCAGCCAAAATGGTCGCCTATGCTCAGTTTCTTACGCTTTCTCAACAACGAGTACAATATGAAGGAAAATAAGAAGAAATTGAAAAAATCGAAACAGAGAAGAACCGATCTGCTTACCTTGAGCTTGAGGTCTCCGATTAGTTCAGATGAGAGAGAGAGAGAGAGGTTTTTAGAGTTTAGAGTGTGGAGAGAGA
>JAYMTF010000497.1:0-34930 GCA_036897485.1 Pelargonium nanum | reverse complement strand
GAGATTATGTGGCAACATTTAAATGGACTTGTCAGGATTAGAAGCCCTCTAGTAGTGTTACCAAACAAGCCCTGAAACGCTACCCTGCAACTTGTCGCAGATGATTCATTTTATTGTTCTACTGCATTTTAAAAATATAAAAAAATATTGGTTTCACTACAAATTATTACAAACATCTTCATTTACTATAACAATTGTGAGTCGTGAGTTGCCACAAACCATTGTATGGTGACAATTTGGGTTTCAAGTATGCATTGTGTTAGTTTTTTCAAGTTCAAATAGCTAAACTCAAAAGATCGAGTTACAGTTTCTTTATGTTAGAGTCATATTTTACATGTAAGATAGGTAGATTTTTGTTATTTTCTGTAATTCAATATGAATTTTTTTAACACAAGTCTGGTCAATTTAAATTAGATAGAATTTTTTTTTTATGCAAATACGCCAAACCGTGGGTCGAGTTTCGTTATTTGCAAATTCGAACCTGAATTGTAAATCATATTACAAATAAACCTCTTAATTTGTGCATATATATTGAAAAGTAAAAAGAATCTAAGGCAAATAAATTTTGACTTAGGCTAAATCAAGTCATTGAGGTAACGACACCTCATTAAATTTCATATATTCCTACCCAAATGAATTAGTGGGAGCGAAGCGACCCGCCAGAATCTGTGAATTTTAATGAGATATTATCACCTCATTAATGACTTAACATAAACAAAAAGTTAATGACTCAAACTATCATTCTTTGTATTGAATTGAGAGTCTTTCATGTTAGTATTAAATGTATTGTGCATTTAATTATGTATATTTATTTAAATTAAAAGTTTGTATACATAAATTAACTTGTTAACAGACAAGTTTGGAAAATTAAAAAAAACTAAAATGTATATATACATATTTATATATTGTGGTCGGGCACAAGAAATCATTGAAATGTGGTGTGTTTTACTTGAGAATCAAGTTAGATTATAGTATTATTTGTTTTATCATAATTTATAGCTATCGTTGTTTAATGCATAGAATAGATTCCAATAACCAATCCCCATATAATTGGTTGCAAAAGAAGAGTAATTCAATCATCATATAATTCAACAGTTTTTCTAGATCGTCGGTTTGGTTCTTTAATTTTTCTTTTTATAAGCAACGGGACAAGCAGGCATATGCGGTCTGTGTTACTCACCCCTTAGTGGGGGCGTCACTCTTGTTAGTTGTTAGTTTTCCTCTTAAATCCATAAATTACACCCCATACCGTCGGCAAAAAGAATCGAACTTAAGACCTCAAAGAAAATCTAAAGCGCATCAACCGCTTGGCTTAACATGACTTGGTGGTTTGATTTTTTAATTATTAGTTCTTTTAATCAAAGACAATAAGCAACTATGCAAATTATGACAAAGTGATGAGTTGTAACTAAACTATGAATACGAGATTGTTTTGAGTGCACAGAACAAATTTAACTCATTTCAATAAATCACTTGCATAATCATGAGTTACTGTATTTTTTATTATGGAAAAATTGTCTATTGGGTCACTTGCTAAGATAATTGGGTTTAAAAATAAAATGAAATACTCCCTAAAATTAAGGCCCAAAACAAGAGGAGATCAGCATCATTGTGTCATTCAGAAAAAATTATTTTAAGCACATTCTACACCGTGGGAGACCAAACAACGAGGATGATAGCAACCCAAAATGAACACTAATATAAGATTTTTTTTAATGAAAAATATATGTTTGATAGAACCATGGGTTGATTTTTTTTAAAATAAAAATTACCACGTTGCATAAATTAACATGAATAAAACTACCAAGATAACCACTAACGGTGGCGCAGTTGGTTATTCTAGTTGTGTGAGTGGGATGAGGTGTAAGGATCGATCCCCATTCAACACATTCTTGGTGGTGGTGGTGTAGGAGACCACTTGGTGCGGTAAGGTGCCAAAAACTCTATGCTAGAAAAAAAAAAACTATCAAGATGAATAATTCTTAAAAGAGGAAATTGCAAATGACCACTATTAACAATTAACTTAAATCACATAAATCTCTTGTTTTTTCTTCAAATCAAATAACCACCATAACATTCGCAAGACCATTCCATCAGTTAACTTTAACGGAAAATTAGTCTCTCTTATCATGTGCACTGCACATGACTTGTTATTTTTTTATACTCCCTCCGTCCCAAAATGAGTGTCCTGTTTGTCTAAATTTTTTGTCCCAAAATGAGTGTCATGTGTTCTATTTAAGAACTGCACATGGGTGTAGGTTAGAAAGTGAGGGTAATATTTGAAACACATTAATTTATCTGTTTTCCTAAAATATCCTTCTTATTTCTATTTTCCTATTATTGAATTTAAAGAGCTTGCGGAATCTTCAAATGTTTGAAGATTCCGGCAAACCCCAAAATAACGTGACATTCTAATTTGATTTTTATAGCAAATACTAATAACAAATTAAGTCCACGATCTCTTACTTAGATATGTGTGTCTTGATCATTGCGCCATCCATAAGGGGCGTCCATACTTATAATTAAATCATATTACAAAATAATGTTAAACTCATCAGGTCTGGACGAATTCAAATCAAATCATAAATTCACAAAATATACAATGAGAGTCACTCATAATTTGGGGCATTGTTAATTGCAGAATCTGGCCACCTCCACCTGCCCTTGCATCTTCTTCTGCTTGTTCAGCGTTGCCGTCGTCGCCGTCGTCACCACTGCCTTTGCTCTCGCAACCCTCACATTTTCCTCCCATAGCAAAGCACCAACAAAGCAAATACCCGACACCAAGGCAGAGAAGAGAAGCAAAAAGTTGTGACAGATCTACAAACCGGCGACGGTGAGAGCCATGGTTATTGGAGAAGGAGAAGTTGGGGCATACCTTCAGCCTGCTGTGGCTACGGAGGCCGGATATTGATGGTTTGAAGAGAAGATTTAGATTTGATGACAGATTTGTAATTAATCCAGCTACTGAGCTTTGTGTTTTAGGGTTATAATTCCAGTTAGATTTCTATTTTTGGGATTTTATAATGGAAATGATAGTTTTGAATGTTTTTTTTTTCCTGTTTGAATAATCAAGAACATCAAAATTTGATGAAAATAAAAAACAATTTCAAGAACATTAAGAACATGAATCATAGGGTATAATGCGTATTATTGAAAAAAATGGTAATTCTGTTAGAGTTAACTGATGGAAATTTCATGTCAACGTTTTGGAGACCACTTTGGTGCGGTAAGGTGCCAAAAATTCTAGGCTAGGTTAAGAGGCATTGTCTCTTACCTGAACACTATTGTTTTCTTGTGTATATATCTCTTGCAAGGTTCCTTAGGCCGTTGCGTATCAAAAAAAAAAAAATCATGTCAACGTTTTGGTGGTTATTTGATTTGAAAAAAAGAACAAGGAGGTTATGTGATTTAAGTCAGTTGTTAATAGTGGTCATGTGCAATTTCTCTTTATTAAAAATAACATGGTCCAATCATAGAAGTTTTCGTCCTATTTGTAATAAAAGATGGGTGACCCATTTATTTAATTGAGTTTCAAAATTGATGAATCTAAAAACTTTGTTTAGTTATCAACATCAAGGGGTGGGCCAAACCCTTATAACCATCAAATTATTGAAAAGTTCAACTCTCTTATTAATTTATACATTTCATTCTATTATTAATATATATACATATATTATTTAAAATATGAAAAGTATTATTCCAACCACTTAGGTATTGTTGCTCAATATCTAGGGGCATGTTCATCACCTTGGAATAGACTCTTAAGTCATAGGGTCAAGGTGGACCTCATAATGTAGGATAATTAATTAATTAATTAATAAGTAGATCGAATAATAAATATTTTGATTAAGTATTTATGAACAAATCTCACTTACATAATTTTAAACTTGCCAAATTTTATTTTTTTCAAGTAAATGTAAATTTACAAGTTATTATTAAAAAATGTTCAATTTTGTCCTAAAAAAGGAAGAAGAAAAGGTTCAATTTGATCAAAAGTGAGTTGTTTAATTTGTGTACAATGAATTACCAACATTATTTTTATTCTTATGAATAAATGGTGTAACAAACTCAATAAATATTAATTAACATGTTATATAAATATTATTGATAATTTATGCACATCCAACTATTTTAGAATATAAATATTAGAAAGCCAAGATATTTAATATTTTGAAACAGAGCGATTATTATTTATTAATTTAAAATAAATATTCTAACAAAAAGTATTAATTTCTACGACCCAAAATAAGTTTCATCTTTTATATTTTGAGAAAAATAAGGACAATTTAGTATATATTGTAAATTTTATATTCTATACATATGCACAGTATTGTAACAAACTTAAGATATATTAACTGACTTGTAATTTATAGAAACATTATTGTACAAAATAATGTGTCAGTTAATGAGACATGCATGACACATCAATACTTTCATTGACGAGTATTGATGGTCTAACTATAATACATTAATGGTGTGTTGGGAGCCAACATTTGATTTCAAATGCTTGATTTAAGCCAAATAAAGTGTTTGAGAACTACAAGAATTTGGATTTGAATTTGAGTCAAATTCAGTAACATTCAAAACATGCTTAGAACATGAGATTTCAAATGACAGCTCTTACCTTGTACAAATTAAAATATAATGTTAGAGAAATCACATAATTTAAAATGACAAGGTAAGTGATGTCACTTGAAATATCATGTTCTAAACATGTTTTGTATACAATTGTGTTTGACTCAAATTAAAATTCATGGTGCTCCTAAACACTTAATTGGCTCAAATTCAACGTTGGTTCCCAACGCACCATTAGTCTCCAATATATCTTTCAAACTAAGTGATCCGCGCCTAAATTCCTGACAGATTGGTAGTGTCATTTATGTCTAATTGTTCGTTAACCTTAAATTTTAAACTACATAAATATGAATAGTAAATCTAATATTTGAGTAATTTGTTAATTTTTATTTTACAAAATCGATTCCATTTTAGGATTTTTCAAAGGAGAAATGGTGGGGGTGGGGCAGCTATCATCTACAAGTGAGCACAGGAAGAAAGGCGGTGCACCTCTGCTGTCGGAAAGTATCAATCTCTCTCTCCTCCCCACAAATCTCAATCACACATTCAAAATTCATGCGCGTAGGGGCCCACACTCCTCACACCCTCTGATGCGGATTTTATCTGTGTCATCTCCATTCTCTCCCTCTCCTATCACCGTCCATACTATTTAGAGGTTGACGGCGATTTTTATAACTTATCTCCTTCTCTCTCCTCTCCTCTCCTGCACTGACGCGACTCACAGCCATTTCTAAAAGCAACCTCACAAACCCTAGCTTCCTCTCTCTCGTCTCCTCCTCCTCCGATTCCTTTTGTAGCAGATCAAGCTCAATTATGGACGCTAATGGAGAATCCGATCCTCCAACCGCGGCCACCGACTTCAACAGCGACTCCACCAGCTGCTGGTCGCTCGGGACCGACTCCGACAACGTCTACTTCTTCGGTACTGACAGAGAGAGCTCCATACTCAGCGAATTCGGCTGGAACCTCCACCCCGATCATCTCGACGCTTCCTCCTCCGACCACTACCACCACCACCACTCTCGAGGCTTCGCCGACCTAAGCCAGATCGAGATCGACCAACTCGAAGAGAACAGGACTGGTGCCGATTTGGCGGGAAATCTCGTCTTGCCGGAGTCGCAGTGTTCTGGTGGTGGTGGTGGCGGGGGTTCTGCGGTTGCTGCCGATGCGTCCACGTCGAATCCGTCCTTGTCTACTAGCTCCAGCGAGGATCCGCCGGAGAAATCCACCGGCTCCGTCGTCAAACCGCCCGAGATACCGTGAGTCTCTGGTGGTCGTACATATATATATATATTAATATACGTATACATATATATATTCCCCCAATCCGACGTGTTTAGCGTGATGGATTGGACCAAATCGTAATTTAGCTCAAAAAACGCGGTTATTTCGGTTTTACAAGTATCAAGGAATGCGAGAATCGCGTTCCTCTGTTTGGGGCTAACGGAGAGGAGGAGAGTGCAATTCCGCGTCCGTACGGTCTAGATATTGTTTGTTCATTCATGCAAGTGGGAGAGAGAGAGTAACATGGGACAATTTCATAATTTTTTATAAATGCAGGCCCTGAAATACAAATTAAGATCATTTGAGGGGCATTTTCGCTAATCTTGCTTCTACCCCTTGAGCACCGCCGCAATAGCGGCGAGAATGGCGTGCTCTAACCTTTTTACGCTTTCCGGACTCACTTTTGTTGTTTTCAGGCCCCTGTTTTATCCCAAATTACATAAAATGCACCCCCAAAAGTGAGAATACTGAGAAAGCATGCGATTCTAGATTCTTCTTTCGTTTACACATTGCTTTTAAGTTTTAACACTAATTAATTACATAAGCATGAACTGTGAATATGAATATGAATGTGAAAATGAATATTCTTAGCTATATAGACATGTAATCTACACAGGATTGCTCAAATCTGTTATTTTGTCTGTAACTTGCATGACATATTGTGTTAAAAAGTCTCACATAGTGTTGTTATTAGGTTAACTTATACAGTGTTTTTTGTTCTTGTCTTTATATTTTTGGCTTTCATTTGATTATGTATATAGTATTGTAATGTTCATTTTGTTGTGGCTCACAAAAATGGTTGTGCATGTGATGGGTTATTTTGAGTTTTTGATCCAAATGTGGAGTTTGGTATCATGTCCTTTCCTATAGTGTAAGGGTGTGTTAATTAGTGCATGCTTTAATGTTTGAGCTACCCACATGTACTTTCCATCTTTCTTGCTCTTCAAAATGGTGAGTGGCAATGTTTATACCAAATTTTTAAACTTAATTAATTGTAGATAGAACATATTATGCTTCATAACTTTGCATTTATTTCACATGAAATGCTAAACACAGCTATTATTGTTTCATTCTCATATGTGCATACACAATGCATATATTTCAACTCTATTTACATATAGGTATAGAGGATTGATCGGTGCATAAATGATTGATTTAAAGATAAGATAGCTTATGACATTTTAGCTAGCTTCCTTTAGCTAGGTTTCTTATGGGACACTCTTTTTACTCACATTTATTTAATGCAGAATTTAGTGAGATATTATAGTATTGATTGATAAGAAAACAGAAGTAGTTTCTTGTTAGTATCTGTTTTCCTTTTTACTGCGAATAAGCTTAGTTGTTTTAGTGCCAAAGTATATAAATATTGTGTATTTATTACAATAATAATATGTTGTAACATGAGCTTGCTTAAAATGTGCATGACATAAGTATTTTCATTATTTACCATTGCTATTACTTATTCAACATTTTGTTCTTAATTTGCTGATAAATGTAGGTAACATCTTTTGTAGGAGTAAGGTTGTAAAAAAGAAGGGGCAAAAGCGAATCCGGCAACCGCGTTTTGCATTTGTGACTAAAAGTGAAGTTGATCATCTTGAAGATGGTTACCGGTGGAGAAAATATGGACAGAAAGCTGTTAAAAATAGTCCATTCCCTAGGTCTGTGGTCACTACTACCCTCAAAAACCAAAAATTTACATCTAATTCATATCCACTTTTGATCAATTTTCTTGCATAACTAGGGTTACAACTTGAGATGTTTTTAACTATACACCTAAATATATATATATATATATTCCCATTCTTTCCATTTCTTGATCAGCTTTCTCCAAAGAGTGTGTGTACAGAAATCATTCAAACTTTCCATATTCCATTCCAATTTGATCATTTGGATGGATGGCTCAAAGAGTTGCTTACCCTACTTTCTTTGTTTTCTCCAACTTTTCTTTCTCAATATGCTTTCATGAATATAATTTCCAAGAGATGCCAATAATTTGGGATGATATCATATACCATAACTATATATAGTAAGCAACTTTTCCTTTATAATTTTGCTGATCTATCCTTAGTTATATCAGTTTTATAAAACATCATAGATGTAATTAGCACAACTATATGAATTTCTTTGAATCAAGACCTCATGATTACACAAGTATATATGTAATCAGATAAATGTGACGCATAATATATATTATTACTCATGTGCAGGAGCTATTATCGGTGCACAAATAGCAAATGTACTGTGAAGAAGAGAGTGGAAAGGTGCTCCAAAGATCCTACTACTGTAATTACAACCTATGAAGGCCAACACTGTCATCACACTGTCGGGTTCCCTCGAGGCGGAGTTATCAGTACACACGAAGCTGCAGCATTTGCAGCCGGGCAATTGAATGCCCCAATCTCACAGTTTTACAATCATCCAGGAGTAGGATCAGTTCAGCTTGCAAGAGAAAGTCCTCTTAGAAGTAGTGTCTCCACACAATCGCAATTGCAACCGCAACTTGTGTCCTCATCACCAGGTTTTCAAGCAGGAGATCAATCTCATTCTCATGTGCTGCACACTGCTGGGCCAACTCCACAGCTTCAACTTGCAATGAATCAAGGACTCCTTGGGGACATTGTGCCTCCTGCAATGCGCAACTGATCATTACAAGAACAATATGGTACATCTCTATAAAACTTTAGTTATTATATGAAACCTTATTATTGCACAAAATTATGCAAACAATGAAAAAAGCCTGGAATGATTATGAAAATGTCTAGATGTGTGAACTTTCGTGCTCAATCACGTTTGTCTAGACATTTTCATAGTAAGTCTGAACTTTTTCCATTAACTGGTACATCTTTATGCACTTGGCTTTTGTTCTAACTTTATAGCAAAGAATAATTATAATACAAGTAAAAGAATTTGATCATGCAAATGATTCCCTTTTATAAGTAGATATTTTGGTCGAAAACCTGGATTAATTAAATGAAGTTCATGAAGTCGGGTCGGGACGCACGAATGTGATGCCAAGAATTTTGAGGGAATGAGCTAGGGAAGAAATCTTGAATTAAATACTTTGGTATCTCATTGCAATATATTTGCAATACATCAATCATTTTAGAAAAAGAGGGTATGATTGTTATCTCCATGATCTGCATATAGTGTACTTGTGTAGAAAGATTCCAATAGACTATGGAGAACTGGTCATCAAAGGTTTCTCCATTTTCTGAAAACTGCAAATTCTTCAACTAATTATTTGATTCATTGAATCAACCCAATTATTTCAACTTATAAATCTATGGACCACAATGATTATCGCTCCGCCAAATCCCACCATCATAATAACATATGTATGATTCTTAATTACTTGTTGACTACATAATATACCTAGACAATAGCATATACTTCATCAGTCTTAAAATCATGAAAGTTTTGATTTTGATTTAATAATTTTTAAAGCAAATTTAGTTAATGCAGGAGAAATATGACAATCATTTTAGGATGAGCAGAGTAATATTCTTAGAACAATACATATTATGAGACACATAGAGATGAATACCCACTTGTAAGATATACATGTCACCATAATTTGAATGAATATATATATGGATCATTTTGTAGGCCAATATTATATGATCTACTTGCATTGTTGTGTTATGTCATTGGTCATACATCATTGCCAACACTGTTCACATTGGCATGTCATCAACTTGTCTACTACTATTTATATGGCTGCATATTATGTGATTGTGGAGTAGTACTACTACTGCCCACCTTATCTTGATAATTGCTCACTCCATTATTTTCCCTTATCAAGCATTCAACCAGCTTTTACTCATAAAAGGGTGGGGTATAGGAAGCAACTTTAATCAAGAAACTAAACTTGTAGTGATGGCTGCTGGAATGTGTTGAATTGTGGATCATAATTTTGAGCTTATTCGGCATTTCGGCTCCTCCTATATGTCATTTAACCACAAATTCTTGTATGGCCCTTAGTTCTTTTCATCAAGTTGGTTTGTACTTTTGCTAATAGTACTGTCGTTACTGGAGGGTTCCAATAATTGGTACCTACCATATATATCTGAACCTTATATGACTTGTTGCATACTTGCATTGCTGTGTTTACACTATAAATATTTTCTGGTTGATCTGAAATTTTAGCCGTTAGGAGTGACAAATTAATTCGACTATTAAATATTGCGAGGTGATTGCAACATTTGAACATATTTGAAATGCTGGTAGCCTGGTATGATGAGTTTCGAGAGATTTAAGGTGTAATTAAAGGGTTGATTTTGCTTTCCTACCTTGGAATCTCCTTAAAGTTGTGTTTTGAACTTTAAGAAATGTCTGAAGTAAGAAAAGTGAGTAAAAAGTAATTAGAAACAATAAAGAATTGCTCACCTAACTAATTTAAAAATAATTGCACTCTCTATTTTATTTTGTGATACTTCTTCAATATATATCAAAACATATAAAATGTATTACTATAAACTATCCATTATATTGATGGTGAAAATCATTATTGACTCAAATAACATTTGTATAATGTTGGGTGCAGGTACTGCAGTAGGTGCTAATTGAACATATATATGGAGCAATGACATCCATATATATGGCTATTATTGGATGCAGGAATAAATTCCATGTTATATATATATATATATAATTATAACCTTTATTATGGAGGAGTATTTGGCCATTTCTCTCAAGATAATATATATAATGAAGCACGCCAGAAATCGATGGATCGAGCTTGATGATTTGATCTAATTACCTGCTATATTTCCAGGTGACTAATTTGATATTTCCTAGTTAGAAGTACATACCATCGGTTTTATATATAGATCCCATTCCCTACTTTGAGTTCGATATCATTTGTAAATATATATATTCACGATGATCAACACATTGAGCTCTTGCATGCATTTGACTCATCATCATTGTCACCCTATATTTGCATGGTTAACTATATATATGTAGAGAGATAGGCAGTAGGCCAGCATTGAAGTGATCATTCATCACCAAGCTAGTTCTATATTTTTACATATTGTATATATAGTTTGGACTATTTATCGAATCCTTCACTTATATATTTGTAGTTTCTATGAAAAAGTTCGAGAATGTATAGATTTCACGTGCTTCTTCGCGTAAACGAAGTGACGTCTCATCGACAATTTATCCTCTTGTCATCATAAAATGAATAATTATCTCTCTCTCTCTCTCTCTCTCTCTCTCTTTATATATATATATATACTTTTACTTTTTTCACGTAAATGACTTTGCATTTCATTGACAATCCGATCATCTTATCATTAGTGATCAAGATCAATATTGATTTGAGTTATGATAATGATTTATATTATTCGTCACATAAATTAACAGCATGGTGTCATCTAATAGACAATCTTAACATTTTATTATCATATAGTTGTCATGCATATTAATTTATATACTCTCTTTTTCACGCTCACGATGCGGTGGCATCTCATAGACGGTCTGATTTTTTTATGTTATCAAAGTTATGCATAATTATTTATGTTCTCTCTCTTTTTCACGTAAACGACATGGCAGCATCTCATCGATAATCTAAAATTCTTATAATCATGAATAATAATATTATAAAGAAATCTTACCCTTTTGTGATGAGAAAGTCATGTATAGAGATTTACGTACCTTTACATTACTTCCTCTTAACGTATTTGTCGTAAGCTATAAATTGAATTGTAGGTATAACTAGATAGGTAGAGTTAGTAGCAGTAGTAAAATTGATCTACTTTGTCGGCACTGGTGAGTTGATCGAGTGCTACTTTTTCCATATTGATTTCATTGATCAGATTTGAGAGTACCTAGCCTTTTATTCATTCAATTCCTTTTCCCTTTTCACCCTTTTCTTGTGAATTCTGATACAGTAGTGAAAAAATAAAGAGCATGCATGAGTCTGAGTCGACACGAAAACTTAACAAAAACCGGCCCCGTCCTTCTGGCTTTGGTAGCTACATGTTCACTTCACAGCCATGCATATATACATATATATATTATTAATTACTTTATTCATTTATATAATATTGTGGATCTGTATTTATTGCTCTACCGCACACCTACACCATGTGAGTACGTTGTCTAATCATGATATATATGCAGTGGAAGGATCAAGTTGATATATAGTAGTAGTAGTACTACATACTATTTGGAAACTTTATCATTGATTTTAGAAGAACTTGTTGCATTAACTGCTATGTTGCGTAGGCTATTTATTCCAAATTCAAATATCACCGAGGAACTTGAACCTTGTTTGGTAAATCAGCTAATATTTTATGCATGCATTTTTGTCCTGAAGTAGTTATTGAAACAAATATCTTTCCACATGAGAAACTCAAAATTTGAGATTTTTAATTTCTCTTCTATTGATGGAAGAATTACATGAGTCTTTCATGTATAGAGTTAGTTTGGCATTCTTCAAAACCAATAATCATTAACATTGATTAATACCAATAAAGTACACTTTCAATTAGCATAAAAAAAATGTCTAATTTCAATTGTAACATATCTATCATCTAAACCGACATTTATTAATTGATTGTAAGTGGGTGACGAGTTGCTATATTCCATTAAAATGCCTTTATTAATATTAAAATAAAACCAAACAATTAGTTTTTGCCAATAAAAAAACTCAAAAAAGTACATAAAATGGAGTAAATTTTGATTTAGTAAAATAAAGGTGGAGATTTAGGAGGTCACTTTCAAAGCGATGAATAGTAAATCGATGAGATGCATCTGAATCCAAAAGCAAAAGCGCGTGAATATTAATCATTCCATAACCTTTACTTACTAACAACAACAACAACAACAACATGTGGTGTAGTTTTCAGTTGCGTCCACCCACTCTCTGCCCTACACGTGTCCTTGTCCCCCACACCTGCATGTAAATCTCTACACCGCTATTTGGCGGTGGCTCCTTTAAAGAGCCGCATTTCAAGGCGCCAAATGCGGGAGACCGTTTATTCGCTCACATCCTCGCCGAGTAATTGGTGTTATGTCAATTCATCGGCGGTGGCCGTTAGGGAGTTAGGTATAAGCAGTTAGGTGGGGTTGGGTTTTCACTTCAGTGTCGGCAACCCACCTCATTATATTTACCATCAACTCTTTATTCTTCATTTGTTCCCTCTATACATCTTTTAGCTTGTGGCATTTGAAATAACAATTTAATTTTAAATTTTGAGTTAAATTTAGTGTTCAATTCAAAATATGATTGTGTCAAATAAATAAATTTAAATCAACACATTTTATTTTATAATTTGAAACATCTAGTTTGATCTAAGTCATCAATGAAAATGTGACACCTCATTCGCTACGTTCCCACAAACTCACTTAGGTTAAACAAAACACATTTAAGTGTTATGATTATGTTTTAGTATAGAAAATAAAAAATCTAAATCAAGTTAATTTTGGCTTAACTTAAACTAAACTGATTGCATGTTATCACCACATTAAAATTTACTTCAATTCACTCAAGAGAATTTGTGGGAGCAGAGCCATCTGTCCGATCCAATCATTTTAATAAAGTGTTATAACCTAAAAAATGGCTCAATCTAAACCAACATATTTACAGCCTTTGGATACTTGTTCTCTTTAGTATGTATATTTTAATTTTTTATAGTCTTTAATAATTAACTAAATGATCTTTCAAAAAAAAAATAATTAACTAAATGAAGCTAATTTATTTTAACAAGAATAGTTTATTTATATTCGAAAAATAAATAAATCTAGTAGTAGTTTTTGTCTTTGGACGTAATTCGAGAAATTGGTGGTGGGTCAAGTACTGAACAGAGCTCAGAAGGCCCATCAAGATGGGCCCACTGGACAGGCGAATGGGTTGACCAAATCTAACTGCAAGGCCCATTAATTCACTGAAATAAATATCATAAAACAGTTGAATAGGACAATATATAAAGGTCCCACATGATGAACTGTCAGTGATCAACTAGTGTGGGACCCAATTTTATTTCTCAAAATCCTCAATTGGCAAGTATCCAATGGGAAATGGTTGGGCCTGAAGATCCATGTGAAGCCCAAGATCAACCCACACTCTCCTCTTCTTTTGGGCCGAACAAGTTTTGGATTAGATCATTTTCAAATGTTATATATAGTTTATATATATACACATTTGAAATTAAAGTGATACCAAAAGTGGGTGCAAGCTTACCTTTTGAGTCACTACACAAACATTATCCTATATGAGTTTTTGAGTATTTATTTTGGTGGAAGGAAGATAAGATACTCTATGCAGCACTTCTAGTGACTCTCATCAAATTTACATGAAGTAGACAAATTTTCCATCACCAATATGTTTGATAGGAACAATTCAGCAAATTACAGTGTATGATTCAAAAATATACACATTGGGAGAAAAGTATTTCAAACATAAAGTTAATATTACGAGTTTTGACAAAGAATACTTGAGTTTAACATGTCATGATTTAACAGTCATATCTATCATCATAAATTTGTAAATGCGGTTCACCCACTCAAATACAATTTGAGTATATTTTGTTCGAGTCTCATTCATTAATTCTATGGTTAAAACTCATCTCTCTCTCCACACACACCAAACGAGGACACGAGAACACCAAGAAATTTGTATTTTTATTAATTGATAATCAAAATTCTGAATCATCTAACCAAATAGTTTATGGCTAAATATATAGTAAACCAATACCTTAATATTAATGAGAAAAAACAAAACAAAATTACCCAATTATTCAAATTATATTTAGAAACTGTAAAACATTCTGAATACCTTCTAAAACGTCATCAAATTATGACTCCAAACACCATAGCTCGCGGCTACGCTAAGAATTTCGATTACTAACCCTTTTCGAGTGTTCCGACTAAATTTCAACTCATTCGATTCATGTGTTTACTAGTTCTCTACCCACATCAACTGTAACACTTTAACCAACATTTATACAGTGAGCAATCATAAATTGTATCCCACTTTCTACAATCTTTTTACAACCAAACTCAAGAACACTTTGCAACATTTGGACACAAAAATGTGGGTTACCACCACCTGACCCCTTTGATCAAATTGTAATGGGCACCTCTCTATTATCTTCTTCTTCTTTAAATTAGAAGGAACTCACATTTCCAAAGTACCCAAAATGAGAATGATCTCCACATTATTCTTTCAATATGACTTTATGATGAAGTTGTTTTGTTGCCCAAATTTAGGCACATTTTTTTTGCAAAAAAGGGAATGAAACTTCCATCCCAACTGACCAAAGCTAAAAAAAAAACACAAGAGAGAGAGAATAAAAAATCTATAAAAACTTGTTTTCAGTTTCATTGCTTCTTATGGCTTTGAAGCCAGTTTTTGCTGGCATCCACTCACTACTATTTACATCATCAAGAACAGTTTCAGGCTTTCTTCAAAACACATATAGAAACTTCCCATCATTACATCTTTAGGTGGATTTATATATTTGTATATGTATATATGTGTGTGGATGGCTTAACCTAGCAAACAAACATTCCTTCCCACTTCAGCTATCCTCCATTCTACCTAAGTGGGTCCTACTTAAAACTAAAGTTAAATTGTGGTTTAGTGGACTTAAATGTGAATGTCTTGTTGCGAGAGTCCATGTCAGATGTTGAAAATATTGATAAGAAAATCACAAATTTGAGATAAGATTACAATGAACTACTTCGTAACAACTTAGAATCATAATATTATTATGAGATACGAGACAATGAGGCTTAATATATTTTATGAATTATGATGAAGAGAAATGGCAATGCCATGCAATAACCAAATAAATGAGAAGTTTTTAATTAACGGATATATTTACGACTGCTGGAGTTATCGATTTGGCTGAGATTTAGTGGGTGAGCGAGAACCGATATATATATGGTTCTATATTAAAATACGTTGGTGGTTAAATTATCGTCACGACACTATTTACATCTATCCATTAAACCATTCAAATGATGATTTTCACGATCTTCCTATGAATTAAAAGAAAAATGTGATGTCACGTGATAATCAAATAAAAAATGAAGTTTTTATTTTCTTACAAAACTTTACTAGACTTATCGATTTAGTTGTAATTTAGTGAGTGAACTAGTCCGGTTCTTTTCAAGATTGTTGTTGTTACACCGGTCATATTAATATGGTAAAATCGAGAATTCACTCATTAGATACTTTGATTGGACTAAGAAAATTTGATGAAGCTAAAAGCTCATGAGAGTTTGGTGAACTCCATGAGTGACTTGTGATCCAACATGATGCAAGATGATCCCTCCATCCCCACATGACCTAATAATAATTCTATTGGCATAATAATGGTTGATTCTCTTCTCAACAAGTGGTTGTTAGATTCAACATGATGTTAGCAATTCACAAGTGACCCTCTCATAAAATCACATCTACACAAAGGGAATAGAATAAGAAAAATGGACTTGGAAATGAAATAGTGGAAGGAAAAAAAAAAGTTTTCACAACACTTCCAAAGAGACATAAAAATAGTATATAAACATACAATTACATTTGTAGCAAGTAAGATGGATTGTTGTTTGTGTTTGTTTAATGGTTGGTGACTTTACAACCACCACCTTGATTTGAGCCACATTTCACTGACTCACTCTTTCTACTAATAAATGGGAAAAATAAAAGTGCATCAACTTTGATTCCTCACAATTCCACTATCCTAATTTAACCTTCAAACTCAAGAGTTGCCCAACCAACAACCCAAACTCAAGATCTCATATCTTGTTCTAATTCTTCATTGCCAATAGACCTAAATCACCAAAATAAAATGGCAACACTTCTTTTGTACTTTTTCCATATTATATTCTATTACATCCCATTGTTTCCTCGCGTGGAGATAAACAACGCAACGGGTCATGCACGTTAATAAAAAATTAACAAAAAATGCAACAGTAACGAATCACGTAAATCATAGAACAAATCTACTATAACTATGTGTTATACTTTACGCCAACTTAAAAATTTAAGACTCATATATATCTTCCTCTTTTTGATTGACAATAGGCCTAAATCACCAAAACAAAATGAGAAAACATCTTCTGTTTTTCTATATCCCTAAACTCTACTCCAACTCATTATTTCTTTTGTGTCGGCAAACAACACTACAAGTCATGTACGTGGATCAAGAATTAACATAAAGACAACACAAACAGACTGTATAAACTAAGAGATCAAATCAAAATTGA
The DNA here is from genome assembly GCA_036897485.1 of Pelargonium nanum. Taxonomy (NCBI): domain Eukaryota; kingdom Viridiplantae; phylum Streptophyta; class Magnoliopsida; order Geraniales; family Geraniaceae; genus Pelargonium; species Pelargonium nanum. The sequence goes on along the minus strand of JAYMTF010000497.1, from coordinate 17,848 downwards.
TATTGTGTTAAACTTTGTTCTAAACTTAAATCAAAGATCAAATCAACTTGAATGTTTTGTTAAACTTATATCTAGTTAAACTAGTATGTCAAGTAATTTTTAACTTCTGTGAGGTACTTATGACATTCTAGGACACAACATTTTTGTCTAGGGCACAGGGGGTCGACAAGACGACCGGCATGGATGAACTTGAAGGTTGTTCTTGTTTTTGCCTATAAAGAGGCACATCTAAAGAAACAAATCATGTAGATGCAAATGTGAATACACTGTTTGGGGCTTTAAGGAAACTTCTCTCCCAACCTTCAAAATGGCACTTTTTATGTAACAAACAAGCCATATTGGCATAGGTGTGGTCCTGTGCTCTAGGTTTCACAAAACACTTGGGGACATAAAGATTCAAAGCAAAAGTTAGATCATTGTGAAAGTTGAATATAGAATTCACTATTGCTTGTTGATTTGGCTTCCAAAAAGATCAACCAATCTGACACAAAGCAGCAAAAGCATCCAAAACACAGGCAAGAACCAAGAACCAAGCAACATATATAGTAGCATTCATTTAGTAACATTTCTCATAATGCAACAAGAATCAAAGAAAAATCATCAACTGACAAGCCAAGAACATGACAATTGTAAAACAAAAAACAATCACAGATTCTGTAAAACAAAAAAACCTTGTACCTGAAGCTGCCTCCTTCGCGGCGCGAAAAGTTGCTGTCATGTTAGAGTGATGAAGACAGTGAAAACCCACCAGCAAGCTCATGCTTCTTGATGCTTAGAACCTACTTTTCCATGAATGTTGCATGATCTCAACTGTCCTCTGGTGCTGGGAGGTTTAGGTCAATTAGGCCTGAAATTTCTGGGACATCTTGCTTGGCTAAGACCACCACTGTTCTGTCATCATGTGAACCTCCTATGAAATGAGACCTCTTGTGACCTCCCAATGCTTGGCCTGACTTGAAAACCCTAAAACATATTGGACACTCATGGCCTTTACTCTTCTTTGTCCCCAGCAATCTCTTCTTGGCTTTGCCTAAATCTTGATCACTGCTCATGTTTCTGTACTTATTGACCTTAGCAAATTTACTACAAGGATTTGGACCCGAAAACGAATCAGCTTCAATGCTGTTTTCACCACTCTCACATATGGACTCAGAGCAGCCATTGATCTTATAGTTCTTGGCTCTATTGAAGCTCTTGTCATGGCTCGTAAACCGCAGCAACTTGGTTCTCTTCGGATCAATACAAGCATTGCCATTTCCAGTCTTCGAAGCTACGCGAACTCGATCATAACCTTCCACTCTAGAAGAGCCAATTGCTGATTCTTTCTTGAAATGTTTGAGCTTTTTGCTGCCTCTTTTCCCCAACTGATCCAATGACTCAAACCCGTCTTTAAATCCTCCGAATCCACAGTTTCTCGCGAACCCATCAACCGAAACATCTGATTTAACATTCTTGGGGCCATTTCTGAAGTACCCAGAATCTGAATTATTCTCAGTAGCACCAGCAACAACCTCATGAGTGGACTTGAAATTGAAACCACTCATGAGCTTCATGTCAATGGAGGAAGATTTGGCCTCCAACACAACAGAATTGTTATCAGAAGACTGATCAGCAAAATTAGAACTAACATTAACCAAATTCAGACTCTTCCCATAACTAGAGTCTCTAGACAACATCATCAAACACATAGCAACTTCCTCTTGTTCTTGCTCAATCTCAGAAACTGAAGATGATCCATTAGAGTTAAATTCAAGATTCTTATACCTTACTCTCTTAGATCTCTTCCCTCTCCTCGGAGCCGACGAGGTCTCAGTATCAGATTGGCTGTCCATCACCATCACTCCTTGCTTCTCCTTCTTCTTCTCATCAAAAACACTACAATCATCATCACCATCATCATAAGAACAAAACTTGCTCATCACCATAGTCACCTTCTCAGAGTGACAAGCCATGTGTCCACACAGAGCTTTCATGGACTGAAACCCTTTGCCACATTCCTTACAAAACCTCTCCTGCTGCACAGAACCGCCCCCAGAATCAGCAAATCGCTTCGTTTTCTTCGGGTTCTCCCTCAAAACATAAGCTTCAGACCCGCTCAGAGCATTCAGTGCTGAGACCTTCGGCTTAGGCCTGACGGGTTCGAATTGAATTCTCCTATTTATCTCCGCAGCTCTGGCGAGCCGGTGAGACCTCAAGTGTCCTCCCAGAGACTTGCCACAAGGGTACTTCTTGTTGCAGAACTTGCACACAAATCTATCAGCTTCCATGATTGATCTAATCATAATTATAATAATAATAAAGCACGAACAAAAACAAAAATTCAGAGAGAGCTAAATTGAAATGATGCACATTTTGCAAGAAACTAATCTGAGATCGAGAAAGGGTCGAATCTGGTAATATGGTTGGAGCAGATCACGAAATCAGATGTGGGAATTAAAATCTGAAATATTTTCCAAATATTGTGAGCACATGAACATGACTGGTGACCAAATCTTGAGATTTGAGAAGTGAATCGGATTGAAATGGAAAAAAATCGGATGGGTTGGTGCTAGTGATTGCCATTGGAGAGCTGAATTTTGATAACAAATCAGTTTTAGAGGCCAAAGGCAGAGACAGAGCCAAGACTCTCTCTCTCTCTCTGTTTCTGTTTTGTTTTTGTGTTGCAGTTGGAGGAGAATTCCATGCAATGAAGCAAAAGAATAAATAAAGAAACAGAGAGAGTGAGAGAGAGAGAGAAGGAGAGAGAGCTGGTCAAACGGACGGTCAGGATTTGATGGAAGGTGTGTTTTGAGGATCACTAGGTACCAGGAGTACTAGAATAAGCTACTACTATGGAACCACCATGCCTGCCCTCTTTGTCTCTCTTCTTTGTTGGGATGTTTTAAAAATTAGACCGGATGTTGGATCGGTTTGTTGATCGAGTTGTTCGATTTAATGAATTTTGATTGACCGGAATGGGTTTTTCTTATTGATTTTGTTCGAGTTTGATCAGAATAGTAAATTCAAAGTCGAATCGATTTACCAATTGCGTCTATATTATTGTTAGAGTTGACATTTTGTAATCGTGATGTGTTCATGTTGGGTCTCAAAAACACACATGCACGATTAATTAGCCGTGTTGTGACCTACATGAGACACGCACTTAAGAGTATAATGATAAATTAATTCAAATAATTGTCAAATGTGTTGTGTCAACTGCCAAACATGTTGGTACTATCGTGCAAAATGTATTGGGTCGTGTTCGTATTTATCGTGATGTGTCAAGTCAACACAACCTACTTAGTTATCGTATTAAACATGTCGTTTTAAATGTAATGATGTGCACATAATTTTAGTACTCACCAACTCTGTAAACATTTATTTTGAGATCGAGAGAGTAAAGTTTGTTACGAAGGGTATTTATGTAATTATACCTAACAATGTGATAACCATGTTGTCATATATATGTTGAGAGCACAAGTGACAAGTTAAAGAAACCCACCATTTTGTGAAGACCAAAACTGAAGACTAAGAACAGTAGTGGTAGTGTGTTGAAGCAATTTTGAGTGATTTAGTAAATGAAGCCTTAATCATCTTCATGGGTTTTGTCAAATCCCAAATTATTCTGTTCCTTGACTTACCCAATCCATATTATTTTATTTTATTAAAATTTATACTTTTATCTATTTTTAAATGATTAATTATAACAGTAATGGGAAGCTTTGCCTTGATCAAGTCAACAAAAAATTTGTACTGATATGCTTGTCAAATGCTAGTATGTTGATTCTTGTTGCTTCCTCTGTTGTTGTCATTTGGTTGCTCAGCATCTTCTCTGGCTGGGTCTCTCTTATCCTAGTTTTTTATTGCACTATAAAGAGAGCATACTGACATGGTAAATATCAAATTTTGGAGTCTCGGTTTTGAGTCTCCAAAAATACGGTTGCATTAAAATTTGGTATAAAAAGTTTATAGCTTTTGTGATCAATATTCGCTTGAATCCGGAATTATTAGTGTCCAATGTGATGGTGGTCATATTACCAAGAACATATATAGAAACTACCAAATTGTAGAGCCTCAAGTTCAAGTTTCAAAAAATGCATTTTCATTAAAATCTGGTATGGAGAGTTTTAAGTCTTTAATTCTAGGCTATTTTTTAACTGTGGAAATGAATCTCGAAATGAATAACTGTTATGTTCAACTCTCTCTATTTGAGAATAAACCATTGCACTTGACCACTTACCAACATCTCATTAGAGCACCTTATTGGTCAAAATTGAGATAAACAATACGTTCGAGTTGATGAAATCTAACTTGAAGGCCCAAAATTTTATTTTATGTTACTTTTACTCGCAAAATTGCAAGTTGGATTTGCACATTCAAAACCAAATAGTGTAACACTACATTAAAACAATAAATAACAATATATGACACTTTAATTCTTATTGGGCCATTTTCAATACAATCTCAAATTCAAATCTACCAAAGTTTTAAAGAATCTGAGTGTTGAGCACATCAATTTTCTCTTTTATGGTCCAAAAGATCAGGAGGGAAGCTCATGAATAGCCAAATTATCAACTCTTCATTAATGCCCTACTTAGAGCACATCACTGGCTCCTGTCCTGGGTCCAATAGCACCCTAGCATGAATAGCCATATTATCAACTCTTCTTAAATGCCCTAACTAGAGCACATCACTGGCTCCTGGATCCAATAGCACCCTAGCTTTCAAGGTCATGATTTGAATCTATTTAATGTATAGCAAGAAAAAAAAAAAGTATCTAAAGTTCATTTATGAGGAGGATACAAAATTCAACAACCTTAAACCATAACCTTTATCTACAGCAAATGACATGTGAATGCCTATAGAAATCTGATATACAGAACATGATCTTTCCTTCAGGCTCTTTTTGTGAAGCTTCTAACAGACAGATACAAAATTCTCAGTTTTGGGGTCCTCTTTTTCTATTAACAGATTTCATTGAGAGCACTTAAACAGGCCCAAATATTATAGATTACCACAAATGAATGTACAAAAAGAAAAACCAAAATTTTGGCAAAATGACATTTTCCCCCCCTTCTTTTCTAAGCAACCTTACCCGTGAAAGCCACGAGATTTTGGCCCTGACAAAAGGGGCAGGCTGTGTGCGTAGATGCTGAAACTTCAAAAGAATAATGATCATAAAAAGCCAGTAGACGGAGCGCCTTAATCATCCATTTTCTTGTCATTCCAAGTGCCTTGACCAAAGATCTCATCGATCATGTCGCATGTTGGCACAAGATCAACGCCTTTAACAGGTTCTGTTGGGTACCTAATATCCCAACCTTTAGCATCACAAGGCTCCAACATATAAATCAGTCCAAACCCGTCACTTGACCCATCTATTTTGCTACGCGAGCATTTGCTAGGGTTATTTGTAAGGCTGTTTACCCCGGCAGCTTCCACGCTATCAACTGGGTCATCACAAGATTCAGTCGTATTATTGCCTTGATACTCAAAGGACATACATGAGTTATCTCGGACATCAAAACTCTCCCTGTAACTGCCTGGACTCCTGTCGAAATGCTGAGTTACAGAATCAAACATCCTGTTATCATGAGCTTCGGACATATAATCTATAGCACCATCTTCCTGGCCATCACCCATGACACCATTTCCATTTCCTTTGTCGTCATCGTCGTCATCATCATCATCATCATCATCTTCATCGTCATCATCTTCTTCAGAGGACCCAGCCTCATGTTCTGCCTGGTCAACCCGGACAGGGGACTCAGATGTGAAGTCTTCATCTTCTGTAACTCTAACTTCAAAGGAGCCTCCGTTGCTATCATGCCACTCATCATCATCACTGTCAATGTTCAGCATCTTAGATCTGTTCTGGGCAGCCCGCCTCCGAAGCATAAAGACATTGAAGTAATAGCTGACAATTTCCCCTTTAGTTCGAGAAGGGAACACTGACGAGAGGTTCTTCCAAAAATTCTTACCAGGATTGGAGTAAACAACCTCATGAAAAACTAGTTCTTCTTCTTCACTCCATTTGGTTGCCACTTCCTCTCCCATGTTAAAGAAGCCCAAACTCATAAATTTTTCCCGGCCAAGTGTATCCCTTAGTTTTTCTCGAGCCTCCATGATGTGCTGTCGCACACATCTGAGAGAACCCACATCCAAGCAGCTACAATCTCTCCTGCCGGCTCCAACATTGTCATCGGAAGGAGCTGACAAATTCAAGTCAGGCATTGGAATGATACGAGTTCCAATTAGCCGCTCTTCATAGCCATCATTGACAATGTCGTTTGAATCCATTGAACTCAGCGGATCTGAATTGTCTTTGTTTATCTTCCCGCCACATAATGGGATAACGGCCTGGTGATTTGGTCCTATAGGAACTTGCTTTCTCGGGGAACGCGGAGATTGGGTAGGATAAGAAGAATAAATATCCTCAAAGGAAACTACTGCCCTACGAGGGAAATTAAACTCAAAATATTCAGGGGAAAGAGATGAATAAGCTGAAGGCCCAAAGCCAGCATCGTCCTCACTGGAACTGCTGGTGATCCATGAAAATGGAGCACTGGTTTCAACATCATTGTCAACACCCTTTGAGAGTTCAGAACCGGTCTCATCTACATGAATATCAGACCACTGAAGTTTGTGAAACCCATCCTCAAACTCGCCTGTTCCATATCAAGTACATGATTAATGACTAGAACCCATTACAATTTACACAGTTAATTATGTAATTGCCCAGTTATATGTACTAGTATCACACAAGAAAAACTAGTAAAGGCCACCGCTTTTTACCAGAAATGTTAGGTTTCTTTGGAGCATCGTCAGATGTAACGTTTTCTCCAAACTCAGATACCCTTTCGCCACTATCACCTTGTCTATGGTGCTTAAAAGTAAGCTCAGGAAACTCATCATCAAAAGGACGTTTTAATCCCATTTGACCTGAAAAGACAAACAACTATGAGTTGTTGTTTCACATAAAACAATCAAACTAATAAGTTCATTAAATAACAGAAAGAAACAATAAAGCCAACAACTATGAGTAAAACAAAGTGTCATTTAATTGAGTAAAAGTTGCACTGAAGCTGTGCACGAGAACATTGAACCATATTCTTTGCAGCAACTATAGCGGAAGAAAAACAAAACTAAAAGACCCCACACACATCAGATATAGTTAAGACAAATAATACCATATGACTTTATTTCATAAGCAATACAAATGGCCTGCATGCACACTACTAATATGCTAATTACCATAAATATTGTTGCAATCATCTTTTTGGTACATCAAAGTAAAACCCAATACAAGCTTCTTCTCATAAACTGGCCAAATTTGATATCCCATATAAGAATCATTTGTTTCCCTTTTATTAGTTTTTTTCTAGCACATTAGTTTCTGACAAAGCTACATAACAACTAAAAATGACCAACAGACCAACAGAAGTAACCAGAAATGTGAAACTAATTTAATTTATTAACTATAAATAAATAAATAAATAATTTTTTAATTATTTTTAAAATAAAAAATATTACAAAATAAAAAAAATACAAAAATCTCATTACCTCAAAATTGAAGCTTTAATTCTAATCGAAGGACACTGAATCACAGCCTAAAGGACGTTTCTAGACGTAATAGAACGTTTGCCCAACCGAATTAGAGAATCCCAATTTTTTATAGCAAACCCTAACCCTAGGTACCAATTCACAGATGAAAATAACAAATTACCAACAAAAAGGCATGAATCGAAGATAACCCAACAAGGACGAACCCAAACCCTCAAGAAATTTTCGAGATTGAACAATCCAAAAGAACGAAAAACTACGAAACCCTAAAAAGTTGCACGAATCTCAGAAAAACGCAAAATTAGATCCAAATATAAGAGGGCAAATCAGCGGAAACACATACAAATGCAATATACAAGACAGATCTGGAGAAAAAAGGTCCCGAATAAAGTAGATCTGAGTCCTAACCCTAGAATCGCGAAAAATCGACGGCTGGAAACAAAAGAGGGATCGATCGATAGAGAACAACGCGAATCGAAAGAATTTGAGAGTCGATTTTGGGATTGAATGAGGAAATCGTGAGCGAGAGATCGAATTGCGGAGAAATCGAAAAGGGGAAGACGATACGATGAAAGGGGCTGTGAAACGGTTCGTGAATTTAGAACTGGGCCTAATATGGACACAACCGGCCCGGAGGGTTGAGAAATTACTTTAATGTCCCTGATATATGCTAACTTTGGAAATTGTATATATTTATTATTTTATTTATTTAGTTATTTTATGCCACTTTAGGATATTTATTTATTTATTAATGGTGTGAATATCAATTTAATTTGACAAAACAACCTTTTTTTTGTTGTGACAATTACCAAAATTAAATAATATTTTTGTATATTTAAGATGGTATGTTTGGGGAATATAATTGACTTTTTACTTCTTCTTTTCTTTCAAAAAAGTTTGTCAAAAATTTAAAATTGTTGACTATATATCTGTTTAAATAACATGTCCATATAATGTATCCTTCTAAAAGGAACTAATACAAAACAAATATATATTATTTTTAATATTGTTTCTCTATCAAATGGATGGAATAGTTACATACTACTATATTACCATAAATTTAAAAATATTTTCATATAAAATAATGTGTTCAATCCTTTTACATTTTGTTCAGTATTATGAAAGAAGAGAGTGGGTGTATGCTTGAAATGTCGGTTTTACATGCCAAAATGTAAGGCTTTTAATTAATATTATTGCGTGATCATGATAAGATGACAATGTTGATGAATGTATCAAGCATGTTGCAGGTTCTATTGTTCTCACTGATTTTTCTTTTTGAAACAATAGAGTAAAGAGTATGTCAAGACACAAAAAATGTAGATTCGAACGGGCATTCCGTATCTACAAATTTTGTCAAAACAATTGTGAGTATTAATTTGTGATGTCGACACACTCTTACATTTGATTAAGCTTCAATCAACAATTCTACCTCTCAATTTTTTGTTTCCCTTGAATTTCTCAAATTTGTCCCATTGTTTGCTGAAATGTTAATTTTTGCGCCAGTAGTCTTATAATAGGAAAACAAAATTTTGTTTGTACAATTTCATGAAACAGCTTGAAAAATATTAATCAAACATAAATGTTTTTATTTACTAATTTTAGATTAAATAAAAAAAATCGACAACTAAACAATCATAACATTCCTGGAAAGTGCTAAAATTCAACTGAAGATTCATATTCACCACTTTTCAAAGCTGCATGATTCCCTGTAATCTCAGTAATAAACAATTTGTACTGAATGTACTCTTCACACAGCAAAGAATATATACTTTGTCAGAATTGACATTAAAAAAATGAATCCAACAACATCATCAACATCAAGACACAAAGTCAATATCAAATAAACTAGTTATAATTTTATTATATCAAACCAAAAGAACAATATAGACTCTGATATTCTGCTACCTAAAGACAGTATCAGACACTACAGTGCCTAAGGAACAACATTGAATTGAAAAAGTAATAACCAACAACATGATCTGAAAACAGGAAAAAGAATATGTAATGAAAGATAGTACTGTGTTTCTTCAGTATTGAATCTACCTCAACTCCCTCCAAGCCACTCCCATATGCATTTTCAGCTTTTTATGCCACAGCAGGCATGTCCTTCAACCACGGGTCGAGTGGCTTGCCAATGGAGTAAACGATGAACCCGATGCTCCTCAGCTTCTCGACATCCACAACGTTCCGGCCATCAAACACGTATGCTGGTTTCTGCATATTGTCGTAAACTTTCTTGAAATCGAGATTCTTGAACTCATCCCACTCGGTTAGGATGCAAACTCCATGAGCGTCTTTTGTTGCAGAGTAGGCGTCCCAGACAACGCTCACTTGTTGCTTGGTGGCTATTGGGCTCACGGGTTGGAGGTGGCGAGGATGGTCCCAGTCGAACTTCTTCATGGCGAGGTCTCTTTGGATCTGGTCTTCGGTGACCTGAGGGTCGTATATGCTCAGCATTGCCTTGTCTCCGAGCAGTCCTTTGCAGACGTCAATGGCTGGGGTCTCCCTGGTGTCGCCGGTGTCCTTCTTGAAGGCGAATCCCAAGATGGCGATCTTCTTGCCAGAGACTGTGTTGAACATGGAAGACACAACCCGGTTCACAAAACGGGTTTTTTGGTAGTCATTGACCTTGATCACTTGTTTCCAGTAGTTAGCAACCTCTGGAAGGCCATTGCACTCACAGATATAGACCAAGTTCAAGATGTCCTTTTGGAAACAAGACCCGCCAAAACCCACGCTGGCGTTCAAGAACTTTGGCCCGATTCTCGTATCTTTACCAACAGCATGCGACACCTCAGCAACATCTGCACCAGTAGCTTCACAGAGCGCTGACATAGCGTTCACAGACGAGATCCTCTGTGCTAAGAAAGCATTGGCAGCGAGCTTGGAAAGCTCAGCAGACCAGAGATTGGTGCATATAATCCGATCCACGGGAACCCAATGAGAGTAAACATCTTTCAAAGCTTGAATAGCCTTTGCACCAGCTGGGGTTTCCCGACCACCAATGAGAACACGATCGGGACTAAAAAGATCCTCAATTGCAGTCCCTTCAGCAAGAAACTCCGGGTTCGAGAGGATCTGGAAGTTGATTCCTTTACTGTTGTGAGTAAGAATCTTCTCGATTGCCTCAGCTGTTTTCACAGGCACAGTTGATTTCTCAACCACAATTTTGTCAGATTTCGATACATCAGCAATCATACGAGCAGCACTTTCCCAGTAAGTCAAATCAGCAGCCTTGCCGGCTCCAAGCCCCTGGGTTTTGGTCGGGGTGTTGACTGAGACAAAGACTATATCAGCCTCGCAAACGTGCCTCTCCACATCAGTACTGAAAAATAAGTTTTTGCCTCTGCACTTCTTCACTATATCCTCGAGACCAGGCTCGTAGATTGGAAGCTGATCACTGTTCCAAGCATTGATGCGAGGAACCGAAATGTCGACCACAGCTACCTCAATTTTGGGGCATTTGAGTGCAATCACAGCCATGGTCGGACCTCCCACATAACCAGCTCCAATACAGCAAATCTTCACCATTTTTACGAACTAACGCCTACATGTAAGATCAAGTTCAAGTTCAAGAAAACAAGTTAAGCAAATTCATTTCAAAATTCACAAATATGACAACCATAACATAGGTGAATATCATTTGTTTGCTTCATTATATGACCAATAAACCCAGTATGTGCAAAAATTTGAAGAGACACACCAAACAAAATGTTCCTAAACCACCACAAATGTGTACAACAGATTCAAAATTTTGAGAGCAAGATCCAAATCAAAGCATGTGCATTAACAGCAAAAAAACAAGTTTGATAGAACCCTCAGATCTAATCTAACTAGAAACAACAATTAGCAATACCGACACTACACTTCAAATTCACAACTCCAGGAACCAAATCAGATCACTCAAGAGCAATCAAAACCAGAACAGAGCAAGCAAGCAAGTAAGCAATTCAGCAAATAACTATCAGATCCACAGCAAAAAAATCCCAACAAACCACAGATCTGTCCAGATTCACTCGCCAAACAGAGAACCCACCTCCCAAAACCACACTAATCCAAGCAGAACCCACAACACCAAACCACAAAAACAACAAAATCAGAGCAAAATAAGCCCTACCCAGATCAGAAAAACACAAACTTGAATTGCCCATTTCAACAAACAAACCAAACATGCAAGCAGCTACTGATTCTCAGTACATGCAGACTCAAAAACCCATCACCGAAAACACCGGAAAATGATAGAAGTACCTCAGAAAATGACGGAAAAGAGAGAGATCTGATCTGAATATCTGATGAAGAAGATACGAAGAAGAAGATTGATATTTGAGACAAGGATAGAGAAGAAAACGGAAGAGGAGGTTGTTGTGGCGAGGACTGAGGAGATCTGAGAGCAAATTCAATGAATATATATAGTCATCATCTGGGTCCTAAGATCTAACCACCAAAGATTTCAATTTGTTTTGTACATTCAACACGTTTTCGTTTTCTCGTAACACATCATCATCAATCCCTCTACCAAACAACAGATTTACAAAACTAATTAATTAATTAATTAAATAAATATTTTTTAACAAAAAAAAAAGTAAAATATTATTTTTTTTCCTCCATTTTTTTTATTTTATTCTAAATTGATATCAAATTTGATTTTTAGGTTCTAATTTGCTCTTTTAATTATGTTATTTTAGTTTCGAATTGATCACATTTGTAACTTTCAACAGTGTCGTTAAAATTGATTGGCCTTAATATCTGTAAATATAAAAAGCTCTTTGATGTGACTATCATGTGTTGTTGAAATTAGCTAAATTTATGAGTATGATCATTTAAAAATAAAATTGTATAACCAGGGGAACAAAATGTGCAAAATTGATATGGCCGCCACATTTCTCAATCACACATTTTGTTTCAAATTGATCTCATAAGTAAATTAATATAATTTAAGCAAAACGTAGTAGTCGTCACCTCAACAAAAAAAATTGACATGACAATTTAATTTGACAACATCGGTATGAATTAGAGCATTTCGAAACAAAATAACATAGTTTGAGACTAAATTAGGACAATACATATAATTTTAGGACCAAATTTGAAAAAAATTAAATTGGTTACATAATATAGAACAAAATATTTAGTTGGAGGAGCCTTTAGGGGGCTAAAATAAAACTTTTTCCAATTATTTATTATTTTAACCATTAATGATAATTTCAATGCAATAAAATAAAATGTATTTTTTTTTCTTCTTCTAGAAAGACAGGTTAACTATGGTTATTTTTTATTTTGTGAATACCAAAAATTGAAAGTAATGTTTATAAGTTGTTTTAGTCAAGTAAAACCATAAATGTAATACCTCTTGACCATTAAGTGAAGAAAATAAATTTACTTGATTTTCATTATAAATGCACCAATTAACAAAGGATTGTGTAACTTAAAAAAATAATAATAATAAAGGATTGTGTAATGGTATAAATAGAAAATATAGTTAAAACTGTTATGTGTTTTGTGATTATGGGTAAAAGTTGTTGATTATATACTTAAAAGGGGATTGAACATATTTCCATACACAATGATAAAAATATTGATAATTTTGAATTAAAAATATAGATTTAATACTATAAACGAGAGTGATACGACCGAACTAAACATAGTAAAATGTGATTCAAGACTCAATCAAATAACGTCTTTGGAAATAACACACGACTTTTCAACAAGTTAGTTATGGTTACTTCTTAATTTAGTATTTATAAAAAGATTTCTTTATGTATTTAATTTTAGTGCATCGGTTGACAAATATCTTGTAATAGTAGATAAATTCTAAATGTAGAAAATGTAGTTATAATTGTTACGTGCTTTGTGATAATGGGTAAAAGTTATTGTCATTGATACATTGCATAAAGATCTTGTTGGAGAGATTGACATGCAAAATGGCAATTTTTGTGATTGCTAATTTTGATCTCTTAGTACGAAAATTAATGACACCATTAATTCAAACGTTATCGACTTAATGAAAAATTACAATTCAACAAACAATAAAATATCAACATATCAATAAATAAGTCTTTCGCGAGTCTTGTTATTTCGGTTAACATCTGACATTTGGAATGAAGCATAAAAAAATTGTTTGCGACAACCTCTTGTTTAGCGTGCATTGTCAGCACCAAAACTATTGAATGATTTTTGTTTTGTCATATATACAATAAAAGTGTTTTTAGTTCAATTTTTATACATTTCAAAACCATTTTTCACTTGACAATTTGAAATGCAATGAAATATTTATAATTTCGAATGCAATATTATTGAGTTGACATAATATGTTAAAGTTATTTATATTTGTAAGATGTTTACTTACCTCTTGCAACTCTAATGTCTATTACAAATTTTATGACAAATGTGTCGCTATTGCAGTAACAACTCACTCCTTCCAAACCTTCTTCATTTACAGAAACTCTCACGAAAGATTTGGTCACTAAATTAAGTAACAAAGTTCATACAACTCTCATATGAACTGTTGTTATTAATACAAGAACTGGAATGCCACAATCAAATAAACATATTAGATCTTCATGTCTCATAACATAGTATGATTGACCCAAATATATCATAAAACGACCTCACTTCTACATGTAAATGTTTGTATACTCTACAACCTCAACGATGATTACGTCAAACAACTATTGAACAGTTTTGTATAGCCATTTTTATCATAGCAAAAAGTATATTTGACAAAGAGTGTGCAAGTAAAAGAAGAGAACTTTCAATATATGAAGTCTCCATAACCACATCATGCAATATAATGTGGTAGTAACGTAATTAAGGAAAAGCCAAAATGGAAGGAAGTGAACGGTTGGGGACAGAGATTGAGTAATATAAAAGGCAATATAATTTTTAATTATTACAAATATAAAATAAAAATGGCGGTTGAGGCACAAATTTGAAGCAAAGGGCTTGAATAAATATTTTAAGAACAAAAAGGTTGTTCACATGCTTATAAAAAAATAAAACTGAAGAAATAATAATTTGAATTAGGTTTGTGAGAATAAGAATATTCAGAGAATAAAAAAGTCAAACGTGTTGGACACTATAAGTTCATTAATTTGGAGATTTAGTGAGAAAATTGAAAGTGACCCAAAACAGACCTTTGCTTTCAAAATATTTCACTTCTTTGGGTAGCAATTTATACGTTAAAAAAAAAAAACTTGTTTGTTTAAAATAAAATTTGACGTGAATTGATGCATATAAGCGTTATATATGTGTTTTATTTGTATTTTTTACTAGTGAGTATCGACAAATTTACGCGCACACACATATATCGGCAGACATATAGCAATTTATCGTTGCAAAAAATAGATAAAATTAAATTTGCATACAATTAAATGTGGGATTCTGCACATTTATTGGTGTGAAAAACTAACGTGTAATTAAACAAAACTATATTATAAGAAAATGTGTAAAATCTTGACAATCCAAATAGTGCAAAACTAATTTATCCTATATTTACCGGTGCACTTACATACATTATTGATGCGAAAAAGTACGTGTAATTTACAATACCAACTAAATGTGAAACATACAATTCTTTTATTAATTTCCTACTGTTACTAGTAAAGTCGTAAAAAGATGGGTTGGTTTGAAAAATAGAAGTTTCAATTATTTAAGAAAGATAGATGTGTATATGTATGTGATGCTTTTCACCACTAAAATATATTGAGAAGCAAATAATTTTATGTACCGTACATCTCAAGGTTTACGTATTGATCTTCTTAGAGAAATAGTTTAAAGGAAAAATAGGACAAAAGAGAGTGAATTTGGTACGTTATGAATTAAGTGTGTTAGTTATTTTTATTTTTATTTGTAAAATGTTGTTTGTCCCAAATTTGTTACGAAAGTTTTTGTACAAAATGACATGACAGTCCACGTAGCATGCATTTATTTCATATTTTTGTGATTTAAAAATATGTTTAAATAATAAAAACCCGACATATATGATAACACCACTCTCTCATGAATTTCTGGCGCGGAGCGCCCGGTTTAAACGACATGTGTACACGTGGTGTGCCAACTCATCAACGAATTAAATGATGTGTCATCTATCATTGTTTGACACATTACTCTTTTTATTTTTCATCAACACGTTAAATAATTCAGTCTGAAGCTAAACTAGGAGAAAAGTGTGGATTCACATCCGTTTCAACCTAATAGGTATAAATCTAGTTAAAAGTAACACTAAGCTATGTATAATCTTAGACATTGACAATAACCTTAATTTTGGACTTTGATATATCAATTTGAATGACAAAAAATAGACTTAACCAATTTCAAGTCGGGTCAGACAAAATCGCATAAGCCTACTCATTATAATATGAAACTCAATCTAAAACTTGCAACCTTGATTAGGTCTTTATAAACCATCTAAAAAGAACCCAGACCGAAATTTGAATTACCGGTTCCTCTAGTAATCTGATAAATTGAGGGATCAGATTCGTGCACACTTAAAACTCTAAAACATGTGGAGAGATGACAATTTGTGTGCGAGCGTGTATGCTCGTGTTGGACTAAAGAATGATTGTGTTGTATGAGTTCAAACATACATGACACGTTTTAGAAAATCATACAAAAATAATTAAACACGGACATAATACGTTTAATTAAATGAGCCAGATTAGCATACCACAACTCTGAAATAACACATCTGTTATGACCCACCTCAACACATCTTACACAATAGACAAGACCATTAAATATAAAAAAAATTAATCTATTTAACATGAAGATGTTACCTAATGTACCAAAATCATACAATCATTTTTTTTCTTTCAACTTACTGGTATAATGCAAAATTTTGAAGGTCAACATGATAATGCCACGTACGATAACTTAAACATGTTCTAAAAGACATGAATTTCATCTCCACTTAAAACCAAGCTTAAGCTTAAAAACTTGAGAAATGTCAAAAATGTAGGGATAAAAGCTTTTTTAGTACCCAAAGTTTGGCGTGAAACTCAATCTAGTACCTAGACTTTTATTGTACCAGAGTTAGTACTCATACTTTTATTTTCAACCCAATTTGGTACATAAATTTTTATTTTCAACCCAATTTGGTGCCTACCGTTAGATTCCGCCAACTAAACCGTTAAGTTATGTCCATGTGTGCTAACCACTGCTGAGCTGGCAAAAAACGCGCTGACATGGCAAAAAATGTTGCTGATGTGGTGAAAAAAGTTGCTGACGTGTAAATTAATAAATTTTTAATTAATTAATTAATTGCTCAAAAAATTATTTTTAAATCAACTAATTATATTTTTAGATAAAAAATAAAGGGTTAAATGTTTCCAGACCCTTTGAACTTATCTGGATTATAGAGTTAACCCTCGGTCCAAATTTTTTATTGTTTTCAACTTTGTACTGACACATTTTTATAATTACACCCATGTTACTTGATACAACAAGTTTCTCAATTACACTTAGGACAAATTGCCACGTCATCATGCCACCTCACTCTCATTGCCACGTCACTCAATTAACCCTCTAAAGCAATGCATTTTTTATTTTTTGAGATTATGACCTCCCAACGTATATGGAAGAAACCTTAGATACTGAACCACAAAAAAAATTGAAACACAACTCCTGAGGAAGATGAAGAATCAAAACAGATGATGGAAAAAAAAAAAAAAAAAGATACTTGAGATAAATATATAAACGGTAGACATACATATATCAAACAATCTCAAAATAAAAGAAATAGATTGTAATTTACTGGAACTTGAAATTTGATATTGATTTGGCATAAGTGGTTGGGGAGACCTGTGAGTAAGTCGTATATGGATTGAGTGAGTGTAGAGGAAGGGTCTAGCCTCTGCTTGGTGTGAGCATGAGCAGCCATTGATAAATGAAATGTACAGTTAATATTTGCTTGGAGAATTGGGATAGAGAGACGGTCATTGTCTCATTGACACTCTTTTTACAGAGGGCGTTGTTTTTGTAGCTTTTGTCGTAAAAAGCGAAATTTACAAAAGCGAGTACGACACTAGAAATCTCTGACACTTGCTAACTCCGACAAACCTCCCGACGACACTTCTGACTACGTATAACAAAGAAAATCATGGTTAGCGACTTAGCGGTGGCAAATCTCAACTGTAAATTAATAAAAATCAACTAATGAAATAATAACCCAGAACCAAAACAAAAAACCAAGCTTCATATCAAAACCCAGAAACTATTGTTTCCAATCTCTCAAAACCCTTATGACCATTACACAATACCAGCTAAATTGTTGGTGGCTCTACCTCTATTATCCACTTTCCTTATCTTTATG
>JAYMTF010000496.1:0-34993 GCA_036897485.1 Pelargonium nanum | reverse complement strand
TGAAGCCCGGGTCGGTCCGGGTCCGGTCCGGGTCGGTCCGGGTCACTACAAATGAACAACCCTAATGATGATGAGTAAGTACTTTAATCTATAAGTGATAAGTGAGTAATTTAAATTGTCTACAGCCCATTAGCAAGTAGCAACAACAAACAGCCCAACAACCTATAATTAGCAACAACCCATATATTTTTAATGATACACCATTCATTTAGTCGGTCCATTCGGTCCTTATATGGTTCTTTTTGTTTTTGGACCGGACCGGACCGATAGATTTATAATTTCAAGACCGAGGACCGGACCGGTAGAGGTTCGGTTCGGGTCCGGTCTGGACCGGACGGTCCGGTTCGGTCCAAATTTTCAGTCCACCCTGTTCAGTGCCCAACCCTAAATCCAACTATAGAACCTGACATAGAAATCGCAAACTGAGCAAGCGCTCGAATCACAAAATCGCAGACTCACTGACAGAAAAAAAAACCAAAACCAAAAAAACTACACGTGATGAGTCGGATGTCTCTGAAAGCCAAACCAAAGACACTGGCACCGAAAACCTCCCCTTCGATCTGAATCAAGTCAGCCACTCCTTCGACTCGAACTCCATTGTGACGCTAACAATCGTCTCCACCACCCGACCAAAGACCACCGCCGTACAACACTTCGCACAAAGCAACTAAAAAATCCAAACTTGCCCTCATGACAAGAACTCATCGTCCTGATGAGAAAGCCCGCTTTTTTCCTCAGAAGGATATGAGGTTATTCAATAAGAGAAGCTTGAATCACCGCCGATCAAAAAAGACCGGCGGGGGTTCAAAGAAAATTTGTGGACGAAGAACTAGAGAAGGCGGCTAGGATTTCCAGAAAGTAAAAGAGCGAGAGAAAAAAAAAAGGACATGGAAGAAGTTAAAAACTATAAATTATTTGATGTGTTATATAATGAATTAATGATGGTTAAATTAAGAGTAATGCATCTTAATAAAAAAAAAGAACAGTTAAACAAAATACCATCCGAGCAACGCCGGTTCAAAATGCTAGTAAGCATAGATACTTAGGCAGTCAAAACTTGTAATTACAAATTAAAAGAACTTGCTATCAAACAATACCTCGTTGTCTTAACGAGAGAGACCGCAATTAGTTATATGTCGACCCAATCGAACACTGCCGTTTCGAAAAACAGGCGCAGCCGTACGAAAACTCTACCCGACCCTCAAAACGACAGATTTTTAGAGTTAAGGTCCTACAAAAGTAAAGGTTAGTGGTGTTCTTATTTTTTATTGGTTAAGATTTGGACCAACAATGAGACTATTTGGTTAAGCGAGCTGGTCCTTTCTTAATGCGTCATACAAACACTTTACGATAACGGAAGTTCATCCTCTATTATTGGTTTTTTCACTAGTATGGTAATTTTTGTACAACAATTACTAAATGCTAATTTTAAATCAACCTCAATATTTTGTACTCACGCCCAACAATTTTCACTTCAACTCTACACACGGACGGTTCACAAATAACCCGTCTAACCGCCCGACACTAGTAAACAAATAACCCGTGAATTTTTTGCCCAAAACAAACGACCCACATTCATTTTTCCCAATCCGCTAGTGGCGAAGCGGTTTACTTTCTCCCCCTTCCCCCACAGGGCGGATAATCCGCCCGTGTGCACCCGTCTAGTTATGTTTTACTGGGTGCACTTACTTGCACCAATTCAATTACTGATTCCACAGTAAAACACCATCAAATAAACAATACAGCTGGTCACACTGATAAAGTTTTCCAATGTTTACCACAACATTATTACACAATATGAAATCAGATTAACCTTCCCTCGCTGGCTGGTTTGCCTTCGTCAACGAACCAGAGTGTCTCGATTAGGTACATGTATTAGACATGGAAAAATCATTTTCCAAAATTAGCAACCATCAACATTCACTTCATTTTATCAATTCATAGCCTTGTACTCTACATAAATACTGCATAATGCATCTGAAAGCAAAATCACCTGCCAAGAATCATTAAACAATATGGAATCGCAAATCATGATAAAAAATAAAATGTAACTAACACACTTATAACCGAACGCATTTGGACTTCCCAAAGATAAAAATTTATATGAACTGCTTCAAAAATTCTGTTGCCACCAGTCTCCCTCTCGTGTTCACTGACATTTTCAGTTCACTTATCTCTTTGTCAATGTCCTGCAACTCAACAAGGTAATTTCAAAATTAGATTGAAAAATTCAGAAAACAAAAAACCCAAACGTTTGTGGCTTACTCAAACTGAAAAGCTAAGCAAAGAACAACATTCGTTAATAGCATGGGATACAAGAATGTCCAGTGTAGAAAGTTTTTCCTATAGACAGTGGGTAACTCTAAGCATTTAATTTTTATGCTCTATCTCGATGAGTTGATGAATCAAAATCAAGAAACATGGTAAGATTGTGGTGCGTATATAGATATTAGCAATAAGATAGGTAATGCCAAATGATCAGTAGTTAAAGAGAAGTTGACAATTGGCATGAAAAATCATCCAGTCTTTCAACATCAAGATTTAAGCCATTATTAAAAGGCTGCAACCCGCTTCAATAACTGTACTTCTATTTCAATCCACGCTAAAGATATCTAGCAATATGCCATGGGTGGAGCTCAATAATGACCGAGAAGTAATGATATAGCCAATGGGAACGCAGTAGAGAATTGAGAGGTATTGTGTGTTAAGATGAGTTATGTCTGTACTCTGAACATGTACATGATGACAGATTGCCAACATCTAGCAATTCATTGGGAATACAACTAGCATAATCCCAGTAACAAATACAGGATTCGGGAATATGAAAACATATCAGACCCAGGGAATTTATCAGGCAAATTTACACTTTAAAATTCTATTGAATAAAAGGGAGAGGAAATGTGTGTTGGAAAAAGGATAAACAATATGGTTGAGTGTTTTAGATCTGAATCCTAAATAGTTTTTGATATTTCCTTAAATTGTTGCGGAGTTTCATCACCGTGCAATATACCTTCCAAAAGAAATAATCTCTCTCTAAAGCTACACAGAACCTTGTCGTTTTTCTTTTCACTAGAGGGGAACCACAGAGAGTTGGACTTGGGATAAATGACCTTAGATCTACATCTCTGTAGCCTCATCAACCACTATTGTCGGCCAAATTCGTGACCTCCAGTCACAAATGCTTGTACTGCTATTTGGCTTCAAATCCTTTGGCAACATGAACAAACTAAAGGGAATACATCCGGTAACTATATACTGGTGGTAGCATGAAAAGGCATAGGTAAGTAATAAGGTTCACCGGATTCTTGCCTCCATGAACTGCACAATAAAATCTATGAGCTTGTGCTTCTGCATCTCTTCACAGTGATAGTTCGTGATAAGAAAACTGATGTCATAACCCTGTGAGTGACGCAACCAGAAACAAAAATAGTCAATGACAAGTTGTTAGGCACATCTGGAAATCAATTTACAAAGTAGTCGATATGTAATTGGGAATCCATATACGCAGAGATGCTGTTAGTATATTGCAGATACATGCTTACATTTTGTTAATTAATAAAATCAAGGGAGAAAGAATCAGATAAATTTTCAATTCATCAGACCAAGGCAAAGTTCTTTTAAGGATGTTAGGAACTTAGGATTTGTATAGCTAGTTAGTTTCCTATTTCTAGTATTTCCTCTTTTTCTTGTTTCTTTTTCTTTGTTCATATGTCTTGTATAAATTCATAGTTTCTTGTTCAATAATTGACAACAATTCTAGTCTTATACTTCTTCATGGTATCAGAATCTTAGATGAAAATAAAACACCTAAAGTTTCTTTCTTCTGTTGTCTTTTTATCTGCCGTGTCCTCATTCCGGCACCCTTTTTTCCGCCGCGTTTTCTTTCCCGGCAACACAACTACTGTTCACCGTCACTGTTTTTCGCCGGAGTTGTAGTCCCAGCTTTTGGCAATTCTGATTTCCTTTTGTCACCATGACGAATTGCGATTCTAAAACCGGTACAAATTCCACCGGTACTTTTAGTTCCTTAGTGGCTCATTCTCCCATTATTACTAGTGAGAAATTAGCCGGAAGTACAAATTATATGTCTTGGGCCGCTTCGGTTGAGTTATGGTTTATGGGTAATGGGGTAGAAGACCATCTCACTAAGAAAAGTGATGATATTCCCGCTGCAGATAGGGTTCAATGGAAAAAGACTGATGCCTTATTGTGTAATGTTTTGTGGCAATCCATTGACTCTAAGCTATACAACATTTATAAAGCCTATCGCACTTGCAATCTAGTGTGGAACAAAGCTAAGACACTTTATACAAATGATATTCAATGTTTTTATATTGTTGTGTCCAATATGGTCAATCTAAAGCATTCTGGTCTGGAGATGTCTGAGTTTATTGACAGTTTAGAATCTTTAAAGGAAGAGTTTAATGCATTGCTGCCTGTCGTTAGAACTGAAGAGGAACAACTAGCTCAACGAGATAAATTTTTTATGGTTTTGGGATTAACTGCTATCGGTCCAGAGTTGTCCCCTGTCCGTGATCAAATCTTGGCTAGTGCTTCTATTCCTACTTTGGAAGATTTAGTTCGGTTGTTCTAGAATTCGACATGATACGCAGTGAAGCTGATCACTCTGTTTTTTATCATCACTCGTCAGAAGAAAAATGTATATATCTTGTTGTCTATGCGGATGATATTGTCATTACGGGAGACAATCAAAACGAAATTCGTCAATTAAAAGAGCATCTTTTCTAACATTTTCAAACTAAGGACTTGGGTCGCCTTAAGTACTTCTTAGATATTGAAGTTGCTCAATCTGACTCACGAATAGTCATCTCTCAGCGCAAGTATGCGTTGGACATTCTTGAGAAAACTAAAATGTTGGATTGTCGACTAATTGACTATCCTATGGCTCTAGCTACGTGTGAACTCATTTGGTTGAAACAACTTCTTCAGGAATTGAAATTTGTAGAAATATCTAAGATGAAATTAATATGTGACAATCAAGTAGCTTTACATATTGCATCAAATCCCGTATTTCACGAAAGGACAAAACATATCGAGATTGATTGTCACTTCATCAGAAAGAAGATTATGTCAGGGGGCATTACCACTAGTTTCGTCAACTCCAAGGACCAGCTAGCGGATGTCTTCACCAAATCTCTTAGAGGGTCTCGCATAGACTATATTTGTAACAAGATAGGTGCATATGACCAATACGCTCCTGCTTGAAGGGGAGTGTTAAGATTTGTATAATTAGGTAGTTTTCTATTTCTAGATGTAATTAGGTAGTTTTCTATTTCCTTTTTCTAGTATTTCCTCTTTTTCTTGTTTTTTTTTTTGCTCATATGTCTTGTATAAATTCATAGTTTTCTATTCAATAATTGACAAAAATTCTAGTCTTATACTTCTTCAAAGGACAAGACAAAAATCAATACTCAACAATACATTATTGCAAAATTACTCCATTACCTAGATTAGAGATAGGTTATCTGGATCCAGAAGGCAGAGCCATTGATAATTTTCACTAAATGTTTTAACTGAAAGTAAAAATAAAACCAGAATACTCGTTTTCTTTGTTTACACTAAAATATTGGTATGGCACAAACCAAATATCTTCTCAGATCCCACCCCACCTTGTCACTAACTAAACCATAGTCCAAGGGGAATGCCATTATTGTGCACAAGGACATCATTTAAATCCAAGCAAAAGAATTATTGAACTCGCAACCGGCAAGCATACCCATGTAACAAACAACCCTATACCCTATATCCATGGTAATATACATGTTTAAAAATATGAATCATTATTGATATCAAAATATTGTCAATCACTTGAATTTGTCATGCAACATGGATTTAGAGAAGGATGTTTGACATCAAATGATTGAGATCAGATGTAAGTACCTGCACAGGCTTTCTCCTCAATACTTGAAATGCTTCTGCCCTCATCGACAAAAATCTAAGAAATTTTTTAGTTAGAATGTTTTCGAGTTCGTCTGTTTGCTTTACCTACACAAGAGGAAAAGAATATGCATACAAGGAAAAAATGAGATAGTTTTCTAAATACATCATATGACATTATATCCTTGAAAACAAATCTTGAAAACCAATTAGTGGCATAAAAAGAAAACAAAGGCAAAAAGGATATCATAGCATAAATTAAAAATCCATCGGGATTGAATTGGTGCCTTTTGTGATCCAACTTATAGATCAATTACAAGGACTAATAGCCCCTTTGAGTTAGTCCGACAAACATAGGTTCAAATTGGTTATACGAAGAAAAGAAAGACTCCAACCTATCCATAGTTGTTTAGTTTCTTTCAAACTTGCACCAAAGCTCATGAGAGGCATATACCTGATTACTAAATGCTACCATTTTTTTCCGCAAGAGAGATGAAACCGAGATGAGATGCAACTGCATCTCTCAAGAAACGCACCGGTGTATTTGAGTCTCAGTACAATGAAGGGAAATAGTCATGACTATCATGTTTTGTTGACCCTTCCAGCAACAAGAAATATACAAACAGCCACAAAGGCAACAAATCATGTACAATATTTAGCACTGTGAGTGAAGCACAAATAAACATAATGTAGGTTCACCTTTAGGCTTATGCGCAGTGAATTGATTGATGTTTCGATTAAGCATTTCTCAGCCTCATTGCGACATATCAAGACCTGTAATGGAAATTTAAAATATAACATTAAATTACAGATAGCAATCAAGAAAACAATATCATACAAAATACAACAACAAAAAAGAAGAAGGCAAAATACAACAAATACTGGTAACAGAATAAGTCAACAACCTGAAACCAGGTCCCTAGACTCAACAAGTAGCAAATAAACTTTTCTGGATATCTCAAAGCCATTGCTTTGACTCCATGATTCGATGAGATGCAAGTTTGCATCACTCAACTCTGTAGTTTTATGCTTACAAACAATAAGGATTATGTTAACATATTCTACATTGAAAGAATGTGGAATTTGAGACAACCATATATACTAGTTGAACTCTCCACCTAGTAACTTAAACTTTTGGGTTGGAGTAAAGTTTAGCAAGGTATACAAGCTGGTTTCGTTTGGGCCTAGTGACTCGTTTGTGTTACCTCCATGTTGATTCTTGATACATATGCAAGGCTCGTTAAGTTGTCCCCTGCACTGAAGGGGAGTATTAAGATATCCCGCATTGAAAGAATGTGAAATTTGAGACCACAAAATGTACTAGTTAGACCCTTCATCTAACAGGTTAAGCATTTGAGTTGAAGTAAAGTTTAGCAGAATTTTTGTCTTGGCGATTTAGACACTAGAAACGTTGAATCTATCTATCTATTAAACTATCATCTTTTCTTGATACTTTCCAGGACTAGTACTGAATCTACTCATCTTAATTTAAATCTCTTAATTGGTGCTTATGTGAGAAAAACTCTTGCAATGCCTATCATGCTTTTATTCCAAAGAAGAAAGTTGATACATATATAATTATGATTTTATACCCTCCACAAAGGTCACATAACACAACTGATAAGTGATAACTCTATATCAGGAAATGAGCAAATCCAGTTCATCAACAAAATTAAGTTATAAGTATTCTTATTACTTTGTCAAACCTAAGAAATTTAAGATTCAACTTTCATGGTTTCATGTGATTTTAAGCTTTACACCAACAACTGAAATTCAGACCTTCGGGAATTAATTTGTCATGTCACACATATGCACGATGAGACTATTCAAGGAAAATATGTAGCAAATAGCCCTACTGAATATCACATGAAAGATGTCAGAAGTAGGAACTACACACAAAGGTGAACCATCGATTTTAATACAAAGTGATATAGAAGGGGGAGAAGTTGATTCAAAAGTTATACTATAATGTATAATAAACGAGAAGATTCTTACAGGATTTAGAAGAAGTTCTGCACTGGTCCTGCAAAATGTAAAGAAAAGATTTATTTCGACTTGATGCAAATATATATGCTAGAAGCACATATGCATTTCTATTTAGACATACAATGAAATTGGAAGAAGTGCACTAAAAAAACAACCAAACAAATGTGTTGATGATTATTAATATCCATACTATGATGAAAAGATAGTAATAACCAACTAACAACTTAAATCTAAGAATTAAAAAGGAAGAGGTGTTCTTATGCACATTTTCTTTTGTTACCAATATTAGACATCTTTACCAGACTAGGTTTGTGACTTCCTTTCAAATTTCTTTCTGTGGAAACTGGTAAGTCACAATATCAATATAAGGCATGTATCTAACAGAGTAGAACGAGATAGTATTGTATGCATTTACCAAGTCTGGTGCATGGATACATGTATAGAAAAAATTCCACTCATAATCTGTTTCACATACCCTACTTTTAAACGACACTCGTCTACAAGGGTTGCAAATAACAGAGGGGTTTAAGAAATATTATCCACTGTAGGCCTCTTTTCTTTATCTTCCATCACCTACTAGATAATGACCGTCAGGAATGCGCCAATGCATTCCCGAAAATGCCAAAATCTCAAACAACCTAACGTAACAGGATTTTATCCCAGGCTATTACCTTAACAAGAAGTTCAGTCAAATGAACCAATTGACACCCACAAATGACTTATATCCACTTAACAGGAAAAAAAAAAAAAAAAAAGAGCACAATTGGTAATCAAACAGAGCCAATAAACATACTTGAGTTCAGCCTCGGGTTTGTTATGTCTCTCAACTTCTTGACAAGGGAAATTCTGCAGACATGAATGTAAACAACAATTTTAGAATTCATCCATAAAATTTCGATGCTAAAGTGATATCTATTATTGATTAAACCTCTGAATTTATTCCAAACTCCATCTTAATTACAGCAAAAAAAAAAATTAAGAGTAATAATAAGAGCAAAATAACGGTTTAATTTTTTAATTTGTTCTCTACATTTTGTCAAGCAATCCATCACAATTTCCCAATTCCGATCTCCAATACCTTCCAAATCGACGAGAACTGAAAGAGATAAACGTACCTGCAAACACATGGCAGCATCGAGAGTGTTCCTTATGCACGTAAAATACAATCGCAATGTGCTTGCCTGCAATGTTGTTTCCAGATCAACAAATTTTCATGTATTTTGAATATTTTAACGCCTCTCTGTGCTAGAACACGAAGAAGATGGTTCTGGAAAAGCAAAAAAAAAAAAAAAAATTACAGTAACAGAGAGTTAAAAAGATGATTACCATGAGTATGAACTGGAGATTGCGTCTGAATCATAGAAATGGCTTCTAGCGAGTTTAGTAGGATCTGCTGTGCTGTGATTGACTAAAAGGTGTAATCGGAAAACGTGGAAGAAAAAAGAATCCGACCTGCCGGATTCGAACCAGCGACCTAAGGATTATCTGTTGGACAGATCCGACTACAGTCCTCCGCTCTACCAACTGAGCTAAGGTCGGTTTGATATTAGTGCTTCAACTTTTAGTTAAATTCACAAATTAAATAAATATTCATGCATTTTATTTTTCATCACTCATTTGTTAGGTTATGAAACTATGGAAGTTACAAATGATTTGTTAGGTAATGAAACTATAGGATCATGATTTCGTGGAACATCTTCTTTTATTGTTCGACTTCAAAGAAGTTAAATAAAGCTAGAGTGAACTACTACAAAAGGCAAGCTTTTTTTGGGAATCATAAGTAACATTGTTAAAATGATCACTCAAACATGTTATTGTTCTATCATGATTTCGTGGAACATCTACTTTTATTTGGTCAACTTCGAAGAAGATACATGAAGCTAGAGTGAGCTAATACAAAGGCGATTTCTTTTGGGGAATTATTAGTGGCATTGTTAAAATAATTACTCAAAGATGTTATTGTTCTATCATCCATTAAGTCTCTTTGTAAAGTGATTTAGAGTTTGAAAGATTGTTGTTTGTACATGTTTCCATGCATGTATGATGTTCTTCCAACACAATGATTCTAATATTTGGCTCCACCCTCCAAAGGCCCATGCCTCTAGCGTCACCCTTCGTGACTTCAAAGTATGAGTAATTTCAAGACAACTATTTTAACATGCGAGCAAGAAGATGACAAACTCTAGTGTATTCATTCGACCCGAGTCAAAGAGGTACATCATATATCCCTCAAATTCTACTACTTTTTCTTATCTTGTGAAAATTGTTTTGTAGGATATTTTCGATGATTGAACTAGGTATTTGAAAGAGGACTTAAAAGAAGTTAATCTTTTTATGTTTAGCTTGCGTCATCTTACAAAGATATTTTGACGAGTTAGATGATCTATTTTAGTATTGTCTTCGGCCATACGTTAGTTTTTTTTTTGTTGTTCGTGTGAACTACTTGTTTAACTCAGTTCGGGTTTAGTCGCAGTTAAGACTTCTCAACTCTTCCCATAAGTTTGTTTAGTGAAGAACGAACTCGAGAGCTCTTCCCATAATCTTAGTTTGCATTGCAAACTGAGCCACTACTCGTTCGTCCATAAGTTAGTTTCGAGGGCTTTCAATTCTAATTGTTTGTACTTTCTTAATGTTCTTAAATAAAAATATATTTTTGTTTAAGTAATGGTTTTGATTTTTCAAAGTTGATAGAAAGGGGCCCAAAACTGAAGCAAACTGACGAGTTATTCTTGACCCGTGAATCCGATCGTAATCCACATAGCCAAAACCCATAAAAAATTATCTCATTACGGGTTGTCCACGGCTAAAGAAAATACGAACCGTGCTCAAGTACGGCACATTTCAATTCTGTAAGAGTTGAACTCAAACCAGTTGCATCACGTGCTTGGTGGTAAAAATAATTTCATTTGTTAATAACAAAATTTTTCATTTTTTTCTAAACAGTCCGCAATGCAAAGACTAGAGGCGGTAATTTGGTCTCGAACCCGCAAGCACCGGACGTCATGCTCGATTTTGCCTGACTCGAACTGACCACCTTTCAGGTCGGGTAAACCCACACAATTCAACACATTATTGTGTGCCTCAAAACTTAATCCGATCCGAACCAAACCAAACCAATCTCGAAGCGCTTTCGGATCAGGCCCGATTCAGGGCTCAACGCCCCGAAACCCGACTTGGCATATATACTTATATAGCAAGGACATAACCCGAACGACCCGACCCGACTGGCTCAAACTTTCAGCAAGGCAACCTCTTGCTCAAACTCAGAGTCTCAATTACATAAAATGGACTCTTAACAGAATCAACACTCTTGTCGACCCCGTCTCTCTCTGGATCCGTACACATTTCTACAATATAATTTGCGGTTCAGAAACATTTTAAATCTCCAATTCGTTTGGTTCACTATCAGTAAAAATGCGGAGGTACGAGACCCTGTTTGTTTCCCAGGATAATGTTTTCCCGAGAAAGCAGCTTAGCTTTGCTTAGCTTTTAGCACTTCGATGCAGTTACTGAGTGTGATTCATGTTTGTTGCAGGCCGGGGCTCCATAGGCCGCATGCGAAGCCAGGAGGAGGTGCGGCGAAGGGACCTCTGGGGAGGTTGTCCATTGCGGTTATTGTACTCGTCCTCTTCAGTGTCTCCTTTTATTTCTCATCGACGACCACAGGCAATGCTGGATCTGGTCGCAGATCGGAGGTCAGTTGAATTGAGTTCTGAAAGTGGTTGATTGTGCATTTGAGCTGTGTATATTAGAGAATGTGGAGAATTGTAGATGGTGGAATTTTTTATTATAAGAGATCTTGAGATTAAGCAGTGGAATTAATTCTAGATACTGGATTAGTTTAAGGAATTGAGGGCTATAATCTCTGGAGCAATTCAATAATTAGGCTAGGAACAGCTAGTAACTTCAGTGCATGGTTAGTGCCTTAGTGGAGGCTGTATTTTGGATGTTATTGGAAACTTAGGACAGAAATGGTAGTTGTTTTGTGAATTGGATTAGGAGGAATTCATGACATAATGGGCTGTTGTGGAGAATTACTTAGATCAGCATCTAGGCGTTGAACAATGATCATTATTTCAGTTTTTTTTCTTCATAATAAGTTAATTTGTTGGCTGGTGGCAACAGACAACACTACTAACTTATTCTTAATTTTTGCATAAAAAGAAGAAAAAAGAAAAAAAGAAAGAAAGGAATAACGGACACTCATTTTGGGACGGAGGGAATGTATATCAATCTCGACCGTTGAAACCATACTAATTTGAAACACCCATCAGTAACTAAATAACCTAGATGTACAAGACCAAAATGAGAGAAGAAGGTAAATAGAAGCCATGCAATTTGAATAACACGGCTGTTGTGCTTGCTTTCCCTTGGAGCCTTTTTGTATTTTTGGTCAATAGGTTTCATGGGAGTAGAGATGATTAAATTTATAATCTTTACAAAAATAGAGCATGTACTACTACACTTTTTCCTCTTTTTATTGTATGTTACTGTTATATCAAGTTTACTTTTCTGCTCCTCCGCGATAAATATATCCATTAATATCATTGTTGTCTATAAGCAGATCAATGTGGAAGAGCTTTGGAAAAGTGCTGACTCTGGTGGCTGGAGGCCTTCTTCTGCTCCACGATCTGATTGGCCTCGTATGCACTCCTCATTTCTCAACAAATACTCACCTATGATGATATAATGTTAAATATGACTTGAAATTATGTTTTGCTCTTTTACCTTTCTGCAGCTCCTCCAATAGAGAGCAATGGCTATCTGCGTGTTCGCTGTAATGGTGGCTTGAATCAGCAACGTAGTGCGGTTTGTATCTTATCTTTACAATGGAATACTTTGTTGTTGTAATGTTAAAGAATTTGTAGCAAAATTTCATGTGGTATGCGCTATATCTCACATTATGCTTTTCTTCTAAGGAAACCTTATTTGTCTTTAATTTAGAAAAGTTGGGTTGCTTGGCTTTTAATTCTAAGCTAAACATTGAGGAATGTGCTTTCTACATAGCATAAGCCAAATGGAGCAAGCATATAGAAGTAGTTCTGTGCAACCTGCTACCCCTACCAGCTGCTTATCCCTTCCCAATGAAGCAAAAAGAAAAAAGGAAGTCATTTTCCAATGTTTTGAATAAATGCATAATTGTTATCAACATTGTACTATTACAACTGTACTGTTTCATCAGGCTTCACAACGCTGGAAAACTATGATGGTTGACTCTAAATTTTGGGTTCAGACGACTTGAATGCCAAATGTAGGCTTTCAATATTTTTGATTGTTTGACTGTTTGAGTGAGCAAGTATGTAGGTTATGGTAAAATAAAAAAATAAAAAAACCTAGGTAATAATTAGGTGTCTACAGTTAGCTGTTGTGAAAAGTTAAAAGGAACTAACATATAGGCAAGGTTGCTGAATTTAATTTGTTTAATAAAAAAAGAATCTTGTGACTCATGATTCTCCAAGAAAAGGAAACATGCAGTCTGAGTAACTGTAATGTATCCATGTTCCATGCTCGGCGAATTTTTTGTTGGAAAACTTTCCAAATGAGAGCCTTGTTTGGGACCCTGGGTGCCAATGCCTTACTTTTTATCCAGTTATTTCCTATAAATTATTCTCCACTTAATTGTGTGTGTGTATTTATTTATTTAGGATCAGTTATTATAGTGAAAATTAGTATGTACTATTTTTGTATGCGTAGATTTGTAACGCTGTTCTTGCTGCGCGAATCATGAATGCTACACTTGTGCTGCCTGAGCTGGATGCAAACTCCTTCTGGCATGATGACAGGTATCACTTTGCAGTAGTTGCACTCAAATTAGTGGTATTTTCAGTAGTAAGAATACAGTTTAGGATTTTTTTCTGCTAATTTATAATCTGCTGACCGCATTCGTGGATGAGATGTTCTAAACAAAGAGCCAAGGGGTGACATGGAGAGACATTTGGCTAGATACATTGGAATTAGATTTAGTTCCTCCTGTTTTACTGTGAGGTTGTGTCATGTGTGTGTGTGTGTGTGTTCAATCTTACAATATGTTTGGTGTGCGCCTGACTGCAATTGTTGAAGAAGAGAGTTTGACTAGAGTCGTTCTATAAGTGTGGTTCAAAATCATTAGAACATACACAACACCTTTTCCAGCATCTCTGCGACTCTGCCCCAGTTCAAAAGGCTGGGCCAAACTCATACTGAGAGCAATTTGCTGGTGCCTGCATTAGCCTATTATATTCAGGATTTTGGGTCAATGCAAATCATGTAAATGGAAATACTGCCTACCTATGATTTCCTAAAACTCCAGTAGCGCCATATACATTTACTATGTGAGCATGCACCTCTTCTAATATTATTCCATTTATTAAAACTGGATAATCTTTTTGTAACTAAATGTCAGGTCTTAAGTCTTGTTACCTGTATTTTCTTAGCAGTTTTTATGGGGAATCATAGTGTATCAACGATTTTGTTATTTGGGAGTACAATTTATAATTGCAAAATGATGTTCCATTTATACAAGTTCCTGACTTACGATTTTTATCTCCAACTGCTGTATTTGAGTTGATGATGATCTCTTTAGTCCTGAAACCTAAACTAAGACTATTACCACACCTAATTTTTATATAAACCTTCCATAATGATGATACCAATCTTTGATTTGCAATTGATTAGAGTGTCCATTGAGGATGCTTAATCCACAGCATCGTTGTTCTTGAAGCTCTCCTTCTTCTTCTATTTTTTTGTGTCATCATGGTTAATTCTTCTTAAAGTTTTTCTCTATTGTTTTCAGTGGTTTCCGTGGAATCTACGACGTTGAGCATTTTATAAAGTCGCTGAGATATGATGTCCGCATAGTGGAGAGCATACCAGAAATTCGCAAAAATGGGAAAACTAAGAAAATAAAAGCCATTCAGGTGGTGGAACTTTAGAATTTCTTTTCTTTTATCTGTGACCAAGAACTCATAATGTTCCAAGATATTGACAAATTTCTGGAATTTAACTTTTTCTTGTTTCTTTGCTCTTTTTACCCACTCAGCTTCGTCCACCTAGAGATGCTGAAATCAGTTGGTATACATCGTTTGCTCTTGAGAAGATGAAGGAACATGGTGCTATCTACCTCACTCCCTTTTCCCATCGTTTGGCTGAAGAAATTGATAATGCTGAATACCAGCGTTTGAGGTGTAGGGTTAATTATCATGCTCTACAGTTTAAGCCACATATTATGAAGCTCAGTAAGTCAATAGTTGATAAACTCCGTTCACAAGGTCACTTCATGTCAATACATCTTCGTTTCGAGATGGATATGTTGGCATTTGCTGGGTATGTTCTTATATAGCTATTTTATGGAGCTTGTAGGAATTTATATTTGCATTACATATTCAAAGTGGCTTAAGGGTCATATTACATGATTTTAGTTTTCTGTTTTCAGAGTTATGTGTGTACAAAGAGTCTGAGTTAGGGGCAGGGCAGGGGTGAAGATTGAAATTTAAGTTTGGTTGTCTTTGGAAAAATAAGGTCAGTTTAAATGATTTTTAATCAAAAGAACCACAAAACACATTATATGACATGCACACATGACTAGTGCAAGGTTATATATAAAGTCAGTCTATCAATTGGGATAAAGAATAATTATTTCATTGTGTCAGCTCACAATCTATCAATTATAAGCTAATCTATATTGAGTTTTCTTCATTGTGGGTCTTGGGGATGTGAAACTTCTTAAAGTACAATTTATCTTGAGGTTCCCAATTGAGCTATGAGGAACACCCAATCTATGGGCTATTGTTTTGCTGCCAAGCTCTTTTGTTGGTTAACTCTTAACAGTGGGTATGCATTACTTGCAGGTGTTTTGACATATTTAACCCTGAAGAGCAACGCAAATTGAAGAAGTATCGAAAGGAGAACTTTGCTCCAAAAAACCTCATTTATAGTGAAAGAAGAGCCATTGGAAAATGTCCACTAACACCAGAAGAGGTGATCTTTTCTTGTTTTTCATTACTGCTCTCTCCATGTACTGCTGAATCTTTATTTATTTATTTATAAAATCACCAAGATATTAGAAGATATTCACTGAAAATCCTGCAAAACTTAATCACTAAGATATTAGAAGATAATCACTGAAAATCCTGCAAAACTTAGGAAAATAGTATGAAGCAACACATTTTCATTATAAGCACAAATCAAGAGCCTCTCTTTTGCAAAAGCACCAGTCACAGCTCCTTCACCAAAATGGGACACCTCT
Organism: Pelargonium nanum; assembly: GCA_036897485.1. Lineage (NCBI taxonomy): Eukaryota > Viridiplantae > Streptophyta > Magnoliopsida > Geraniales > Geraniaceae > Pelargonium > Pelargonium nanum. The sequence goes on along the minus strand of JAYMTF010000496.1, from coordinate 18,885 downwards.
CTTTGGTCTGTCAACCCATGTCTTTGTCTGAAGTACTGAACTTCTTGTGTTCTAAGTTTCTAGCTGACTTCTTCTACATAGCTTTTCTGTCTAGTCATGAAGCCAGTAGATTTGCAGATTTTTCACATTTGCTCTCAATGGGTTTTGGTATTTATATTTGTTTACCATACCTTGTACCTTTACTGAGGCTGCTTTTCCTCCTTGGAAATTCATCCTCTTTATTATATATATATTAACTTTTGCTGATAAAAAAGAGAGCAGAATGCTAAGATAATATAATGAAACCATCATTATTGTTCATTGAGAAACAATGCCTCTAAATAGTGGCAGAATTTTACTCATGTCCCGCAGTTACTGTTCATTAATACTGCTCAAGGTTAGTTTCGTAGTCCTGTAATTTCTCTAACTTTCAATTTAATAACATGGTGAGGTTGAATGGTTGATATAAGTGGGTACTGTTTATAGAATATCTTTCATCTATGAAGTTGGTTTCCAAGGCAGGAACCATATCCTTGTGTTGGAAATTTTGTATATTTTTGTGGGTGGTCCCAGGCTCCCAGCCCCCAACTCCCTTGTTTCTACCTGATGTATCATATTTTCTGACACCATGTGCAAGTAAACTGGTAAAGTAGCAACTAATGATGCTGTAGGGTAAAAAACTAATCATAGGCAACCAAATCAGGCAAACATACATTATCCATCATTATTGATATCTTAACCTCGTGGTTAAACTTTGGTCCGAGTGAGGTAGATGTGTTTCGATCATTTCTTATTTACCACAGCTATTACTTGCTACACATTTTGCTTGCTGTACTGATGAAATGAGGCCTGCTTTTGCTGCAGGTTGGTCTCATTCTGCGTGCAATGGGATTTGACAATTCGACAAGGATATATCTGGCAGCTGGCGAGTTGTTTGGTGGGCAGCGTTTCATGAATCCTTTTCGGGCTTTGTTCCCTCGCCTTGAAAACCACAGCTCTGTGGATCCCTCAGAAGAACTAGGTGGGAACACACAGGGACTGATAGGCTCCGCTGTGGATTACATGGTTTGTCTTCTTTCTGATATATTCATGCCAACATATGACGGACCCAGCAACTTTGCCAACAATCTCCTGGGACACCGTCTGTACTATGGATTCCGAACCACAATCAGACCTGATAGGAAAGCTCTTGCCCCAATCTTCATTGATAGGGAAAGAGGGCGGAAAACTGGTTTTGAAGAAGCTGTGAGACATGCCATGCTGAAAACAAACTTTGGCGGGCCCCATAAAAGGGTCTCACCCGAGTCCTTCTACACAAATTCTTGGCCGGAATGTTTCTGCCAAATGTCACCCCAAAATCCTGCTGATAAATGTCCGGATGACAATATTCTTGAAACCCTAGAGAGGCGCTTGAGGAGTGAGCATAACAATGATTTAGAATCCGAAAACCCATCAAATTTGACTACTTCTACAGCTGAAAGATAGAAAAAAAAAATTCCGCACACATTCAAGTGTTGTCGGGCATTACTGTAAACACGAGTGGCTTCTAGTTGCTATCTGTTATCTTCGGCGTGTCAGGTATTCTTTACTGAGATTTGTACCCTAGAGCTTCAGAATTATTGGATTGATTTGTCGAACACTTAAAGTTGTGGTTCGAGATTGTACTTTTGTTGTTAAGACACGTTGGGAGTAGGGCATCAGTGTAGATACATACATGGGACAGAGAAGACATAAAATAGAGTTGTTAAAATGGAAATAGCGTAATTTGTCAATGTCCCTCGATATGATTCATCTATTTGCAAAGGCTACTAATGTGGTTAAGAATGAATATTCCAATTAACTCTTTATTTGTATAATGGACATTTCTTATAAAGGATAAAATATTTTACGGATTGATTATTGCCATTGCGGACAATACCTCCGTTTCAAATTAAATGTTGTTCTGAAGTTTCTAACAAATATTAATGAATTAAATGGTTCCAGACCCCAAACAGAGGCATATTTTTGTTGAGCAAGAATGTAGAGGGTTCTATAAAATGCCTCACCACAAGTGCACAAACAAGGCTTCTTTTTTCTTTGGTTGAGAAAGCAGATTGAAAATAAAAAGGTCAGCCAAATTACAATTGACAGCTTCAAACATAATGCACACAGTACCACATATTCTACCAAAGAATAGCTGTGCTTACAACCTAAATTACAGAACCCTGTAACCACCTCACCTGTGTTTAAAACAACTTTTACATCCAACAATTTACAAAAAAAAAAAAAGGTAATGATAATATAAAAGGGAAAAAAGAGGATAGTTAAGAGAAGAATTAGGGAGCAGACCGAGCACGCAACTTGTTGGCAACATAGAGAAGATGGCTGATATTAGTAGAGGGATAGTGTTGGAGTAGCTTAAGATTTGAAGTGAAATCACCAGCTAGTAAGCGTCTTCGAATGAGAATCAGCATTGCACAGCATACCCGTAACAAGGTTTCCTGCAAATGGAGAAGTTATGATTATTCACTCGTCTGCTAGTTTTCATCCTTTTTTTTTCCATTTTTACTTGAAGAATACATGAGAGCAGAAGTAACACCTTCCTCTAGGATCACACACTGTTAACTAATAAAATGGTCAAATCTCTTCAAGATCCAATTTAATCTATGGACCTTAAAACTGTTAACCCTAGCGCAGATGTGATCCTAATCCAAAACTACTGACGGTGCTCATTAACTCACAAAAAAACAGCATAGATTCATTAAAAAGAACAGACTCACCTGAGGACCTTCTGGATCGCTTAGAAGCGTGTCCCATATGTGAAGGCTGTCTGCAAAATTGAATTCCTGAGTCAAGAGGAGAGTGATCCACCGAAATGCATAGAATTGGGGGTTGACCTGTAATTTGCACACCAGTATAGTGCATTATTAGAGAATTCGACTGCAAGTGTCCACAGTGCACATTAATACAAGGCAAGCTTGATAAATGTAGAAAGGAAAACTATATTTAATATTTTAACAATTATCTCTCCCATAAGACGGTTTTGGGGTCGGGATAGGCTAATCCTCAAGGTTAGATTGAGATACAGCAATGAAAAAGCTATCAACCTTAATTACTTTCTTTCTCCTACTTAGGGTAATACAACAAATATCACTTAAAAAAATCACAAATGATTAAACAAACAGAAAGCTGGCTTACTTTGGTTGTGACCTCAAGATGGCGCCAAAGCTCTTCATCATGTTCCTTCAAAAGCTGCGACAACCGTGTAATTGTTGCACGGATTCCAACAACACTGTTGTCAAGTTGCTGACAAAAATTATCCCGAAATCCACTCAATAGTTCAACAAAACAAAAGAACGTGTCTGCTTCAGCAGAGGCCTGCATAACTTATAAAGAGCAAACAATCAATGAAACGTAACCTAAATAAATAATAAAGCATCATAATACAGTTATTGGCTTATTGCAATCATTATAGTCTCTTATGATCAGCAAATTGTTGTTTCAAATATCTAGTTCCAATGTGCTTTACATATCCCCTCTCCTTCTCCCTTCTCAATTGGGGCTGGAATGGTTTTGGCCAAGAAATATTAATCAGTCAAATCAAGTAAGTCTCTAATCAATCTTTTTTTTTATCAGCAAAAGTACTATCACTGAAATTCCCAAGAAGAGAATAATAAAAATAAATAAATCAATCATATTATTTATATTATTATTGCTGAAAGTGGGTAATAAAGTGTCCCACATCGGATAAATATAAAACAATTGGACTACATACAATGACTTGAATTATTACTACTAAAATATCAACTTGTTAATAGGTTTCGCTTCCACCATTATATGTAGCTCATTCACTTTATATTTATCCAATATGGAAAACTTAATTACCTACTTCAACAGTCTACTCACGTGCGAGCCACACATTTTTTATCACTGAGCTCGACACACGGACAATAGAGAGCTTTTTGTTAATCGGCACTCCATGTCACGAGTAGGTATTTTTCTTCCATAATAGGACGCTGCAAACAGGCCAGAGACAATAGATGGAGGCAACATAAATGGGCCCAAGTCTGTACCATAACCTAACCTACTCCCATAGCATGTTAAGAATCAACTCAAATAAAATCTTAAGTATATAATTGAAGGCCTAATATATTTTTTATACTTTAACATGTTCCCTCACATGCAAGCTCATTATCACTTTGTAAGTGGACCCAAACACTTTGCATTAACTTCATGTAGAATTAAAAGGGTAAGGCAATAGCCCGTCATATTTCTAGATATAGTGCTTGTTTGCCTGATATACTAAGGTAACATCATTACTTCATTTGAGATATACTGAATTTATTCAAATTGCTTCCAATGTGAAACTGTCATTCATAACCAACCAAAATAATGAGAGTAAAAGTAGGAGAAAAAAATGAAGAGGAAAATGCGCATATCTTGAAAACCAAATATGACAACACTCTATGAAGCACCAACTTTCCATTTTGATGAACAATCGTGTCAGATTTACATGTCGGCCACGAACACGTGAATTTTATTGTATCATTTAAAAAAATAAAAAGGATTTTGATGACTTAGCTTGCTTGTTTTATTTGAGCTTATGTTGTAAATGATTAGTAATGACTAATGACTTAGCATGTTAAACATGGAGTTGATTGCAACTAATTGTTTTTAGTTTGTAACAAAGACAACTTGGATCACGTTTGTTGTTAAATTCAACTTTAATATAATTGAAAGATATATGTTCATATTATTTGTTACATATAGAATACATATTCCCTATGTGTTTTAAAATGACAATTGAGGAGTATGTATCGTGTCTCGTGTTCGTATCAATATTAGTGCTTCATAAGCAAAGTATTTTATGTCCCAACCAATGAAGATGACAAACAAATAATGTCAAACAAGACCAGAGCACAAAAAACATAAGTTGTCGACCATAGATTACATTTACAACTAATCATACTAGCAAGATATTTTGATTGTCAATCTCTATTTCGAATCAGAAAAAAATATAATAAACATACTTGTAAGCGAATATGACATACTTACCGCATTTTCTTCTTCAGGGTCATTTCTGAATACATAAAATAGAGGAGCCAAAATCTCATTCATCCCTTGCACATATCTTATACCAGGATTCAACTTTGCAAATATCACTAATATGTTCTTTAAGGCCTCCTGAAAAATTCAAGACACATTTACATCAGCAAACCAATAGCCCATGTGTCAAGCTGGAGTCAAATAACGAGAGCACACCTGATTTGACTTTGCAAGTGCCGAGTCCCCTGAGAAAAAGTTCATGTCTGGATGGGTGCGCATCACATCTCGGTCAATCTGCTCTATAATCTCCGAGTCCTAAAAAAATAAAAAACCAAAAGATGTTCCATTGATATAATTCTTAGCAATGCCATTCAAACAATAGAATGACGAGAGGATGCAGATAAATTGCAACGATGTATGCAACAAAAGCTCATCCTGAATATTCAAAGATATAATGTGGCTGTCGACATATGTTGAACTTTGCTTAGAATATCTCAAAGTATATAACATCTATTGGTAAAAAAACTATAATATAGAGGTAATACATTCTAAGATCTCCTGTTTCTTTTTTTCCTTTTTCATAGCCCATGAACACTAGTATGAAAGGTACTAGTCTCTTCAGAACTGCTGCATCTTTATTTCAATTTGTTTAGCATAAGCACATCTGTATGCATAGTTAAAATTCAAATTTATTTCAAAGCAAGCGCATTGATATGGTGATACCTGGAAGAACTGGTTCCAGATGCTGCTCTTCCCAAGGCTCAAAGGATGCTCTCCGTGGGGTATTTCAGATCTTGAGAGCAAGCCACTGCCTTCACCTTTGGGCTCGTCATTGCCAAAACCAGAGGATTTCTCCAATTTCCTCGTAACTTCTGACTAGCTAGGCATAAAATCATTTAGAAATCTACTATGTTTTCAGAAAAGAAGCAAAATGAATGCAGGATGGGCTCATAATAATTATTGGGATAGCTTCACCAAGCTCGTTCCGGTTACAAACTGTTAAACATACCACAATATGGACTAGATGGAGGAAAAAATATTAAATGATCCAGAACTATATGCAATGTAGCTTACAGGATTCATCAGAAGTTCCTCTTTGAATCTCTTGTACTGAGACCTCTTCTTGACTAATTCTGATGACCAAAGTGAGCGGTCAGGTGGAAGATACCCTAGTAAGAGCTGCCACAAATTAAACCTTCAATTTAAACACACACTTTCTCATTTCTAATCATTTGAGATAATGCAAAATGAAAGCTACAGCTATACAACAAATAAGCAAATTTATTCAAAAGTGAAGTCCAAGACTCAATAGAAGCTCATGGCCACACACCTTCCACACAGTAGAGCGAATTCCAGCACCATCCGGAATACCCTGGGACGCAATTCTTCTCAATTCCCGCATGTTCACAACCTTCTTCGAAAGCTACAAATTCACATTCAATCCAAAACAAGACAAAATTCAGCACCATTACAAATCAACACACATATACACATGCAAGAGTGCAAATACAAATCACAACCTCGACGAGAAGCTGCGCCTGACGAGAAATGTCTTCAGGCGAGGGTCCGGTGGAGCCGCCATTGTCGTCGTTGTTACTATTTGGCGATTCTTTCTCTGGTGATTGGGGTTTGGGAGGGTCTACTCTGACGGCCTGCGGAGGCGAAACCGGCACCGGCGGCTTCACACGGGGCTCTGCGGCGGCGGCGGAGGAGGAGTTAGTTGAGGAGGAGTTGGATTGGTAGCCTAGGAGGCGATCGTCGTCGGGGGAGAAGGATGGGGGTGGAGAGGGAGAGGGAGATGACCAGAGGGAGCTGTTGAGCCAATCAGGGACCCGCTTCTTCACCATTTGTTGATCGAAACAAATGGATTGGAGGTCTAGGGTTTTGTGAGGTTGATGAAGATCGAAGTGTGTTGTTCTCTTCTTCTCTTCTCTGCTGGTTTCTCGTCTTCGTCTTCCTCGAAGAGAGAGAGAGAGAGCGAGAGAGAAGTTGGAGTGACAGGCTGTGAGGAAATAGGTCTTCAAGGTAAAACCAGAGCAGGCCACGTTACTGTATTTCAGTAACTGACTTTTATTAATTATTAAATTCCATTTTATTATAATAATTGGTATTTTGAGTAATTACTGGCAAGTGAAGTAAGTTTTTAGACAATTTTGGGTTAGTTTTAGAATTAGAATAAATCAAAGTAGATAATTTCTTTTTTCATTTGTCTAAAATGGAAGTTTAATAAGCCAATAGGTTATATATACATACTTTACTAATTTGTAGGTATTTTTACTTGTAACTAGAGATTGTGTGTATCAAGATATTAATTTAAAGATTGTCGAGATTTCAAATTTATTACTAATACTCTCAGTCAAAACACAAAATAAATGGAACCGGACAGACTATAATAGGTCGAATGATTTCTCTAACAATTGGCGCTACCGACATTTAGACAATTATCTATAACATTCTACAAATTCCAAGAAACTAATAATTATTTTAAATAAATAAAGAATTATCATAAGATGTGCTAAAATCTTAAGTTCTCCAAACCTCTAAAATCTTCGACAAAATATAAGACAAATCTATGATGGGTCATGAAAATGTTTGAACTTGAACTTGCATTTTTAGGTTCATTTTGCACATGATAATTACATGTGCAAGTCTTGTTTTTTATGACGCTCCGCACTCTCAAAATTTAACAATCTCCATCGGAAGTCTTTTTTTTTTTTTTTTTATCTTTCTTTTTGTCAAATTCTATATGGACCATCACAACATTCAACCACAGAGCTACGAGTTTCTTTTAGAAAAAAATTTGAACACCAAACAGTTAAATTTTCAGTCAATTCAATCAGTCTAATTACGACATTTAGTGTTTGTGTTGATAGCTAAAAAGAAGTAGAGTCTAATTGAGGTGTGGTGTGGTGTGGTATGGGGCCTATGAAATGAGTCCCAGACAGAGCTCTCTCGTTCGTGTAACTAGCTTTTGTTTGCTTGCTTCACAATACTACCTTTTCAATCAAATTCACGTGCTTTGTTTTGGTTTCTGAGGCTGAGGCTGATTTCACACAAACAAACTTTTCATTTGCAGAATAGAGTGCAATTAGTAATAAACAGTGTAAACTACAAATGCTATATGCAGAATAGAGTGCAATTTTTTTTATAAATATTCCGGATCTGAACAAAAGCAAAGGTTTGGTTTAGAAGGTAACTGTTCTATCTTGAGTGAAAATAGCAGACCAGATGTACTACTTGTCAAATTTATATTGCAAATTGATCCTACAGCAGAGTTACAAATCGAAGTATCTTTCACTCAGAGGACACCAAAAAACGGATTTTTTATTGCGGAGTCAAGTTCGGATCCAGCTGAATTCAGAACTGCCATGTCCACCTTCTCCCTTGGCAGAAACAAGAACTCACCTCCTTCAATTTTCTCAAATCCGCATATCTCGAGAAACTCAATTCCCCCTTTCAATGAACCAACTCTTTCCTGGTAACAACACCATATCAATGTAGGTCAGGAAAGGCATGCAATGTAAATACTTAAGTTGCACACAAGTATTGCTCACTCCATAGTGCAGATTATCCTTATTATTCCCAAGAAAACAAGGTTTTTTTTCTTCCAAAAAGAACTGAGACTAGTTGGGATAGCTTTGGATTCAGACAAGTTCTAGAGAAGATTCAGATTTTACGAGTCTAATTGCTGTTTAATCAGAACAGAGCTCATTCAGTAGAGTGGCTTTCATCAAGATCTGGATTCTCTAACATCACAGATAGGCACAATCCTAAATTAGGTTCTTTTCAGTTGCTTTTTAGTTATTTGGTTCTCAGATGCTATTCCAAAACATCATTTCATATACTATTTATACCAGCTGAAAGCGTACAAGAAGGAATAAGAACAAAAAATAATAATGTAATGGTAAAAAAGTAACTGACGCAAGTCTTGTAGCGGTGGCTACATACAAAAATAATAGAAAGATTGTATTGGGGTGGTTGGTGGTGTTTTTGTGAGTTCTTCTGGTGATTGAGAAAATGATGATTCTAGTAGATGTAACAGAAGTCAGCACTCTCACCTTGACATGTTGAAGTGGTGAGAAAGATTTGTAAATGCAAGCAATATGGGTTGAAAAAAGACGATGAAAAGGACAAGTGGTAATAGTTATATCAGTTATAGTTACATGTTAATGACAGCAGCGGCAGTTCCCAAAAAAAAAGAGAATGATTTTAAGTTTTAAATTAATTGAGACTGATGATTGATGGTGGATGGTGGATGAAAAAAATGAGTGTAGCTAGAATCAGAAAAAGAAATGAATAAGTTACAAAGATGCCCAGAACACTTGGAATATATAATAACTTGGGACTAGTAAGCATCAAAGAATTTTGGTCTTTCGCCAAGAGCAACAGAATCTTTGAAAAATACTTCAGGCTAATTTGAGGTTTGGTTTGGGAAGAAAGTATGAAGATGACAAACATGGATAATTGTAGCCACAAAAGCAAATATATAGTTGAAGCTCCTGACCTGAATAGATGGATTGCTGAGTCTAATTTTTCTGAACTTCTCCTCGTTAGGATTTTTGGCAACATTCCCTACAAAAGTCAGCAGAGTCTGGAATCCTCTTTTAACTTTGGCATCATCGTCCTTCAGACAGTAGGCAACAAGTCAGATTACTGCTTTTAACATATATATTCCTAGTCAATATATACTGATAGGTTATCATTCAAAGCACAAAATAGTATGCCAGAAGTAGTAAACGAGTTATTCCATTATTAGTGTCTTAACTTTAGGCATGTTAAATTCTTTTTTCATCACCGCAACAATACCTTAACAGTGTAGCAAGAAATAAAACAAGATCTGTTTATACTTATTCTACATGTAAGATTTGGTTCCAAGAATCCTAACTTTGAACTATACATCCTCGACCAAGTCCCAAGAGCAACAACTTGCACTAACTGCATGTTTTCCAGAATATACAGTATTTTATAACATTTCAACACATAAACCATTAAATAAGGACCTTTCCTTGTATACAGGTCCACAAGGTCGGGCAATTTGCAGACTAGATTTTCCAAAATGGGTTCTCAAAGAAACATTAGACAACATGACAAGATTGTAACTAGTCAATCATAATATAATGATAGGGGATAGTCTAATTCCAAGGATCTTGAAAGAGGCCGGTGCTTTGGCCAACAGACCAACTGATAACAAAGTTCATTTTAGTATTCACCTTGTGATGTTGTTTGAGAGATCGTAGACACTCCCTCATTTGCTCAGCCTTTGTGGCAGGTCTAATAGGTAATGAACTCTGCAGTTTGAAAAAGTCTATACTTATGACATGTATCCAACAGAAAGCAATGTACAACTTCATCATACTAAAACAATTACACATTACCTTCTTCTCCTGCACAACAGGCACTGAAGGTTTGGCAGCTTCGGGGTCCTCAGGTGGCAACCCAAGCTTCCGTCTCCTTTCTGCCTGGATTCATAAACAAACAAATCAATCAACCTGATAAATGATCAAAGAATCTAATTGAGATGGGCAAAGCATCCACCTAGAATATAATATTTTTCAACTGTAATAATATGTTCAATGAGGTCTTATTTCATTTCTCTTACAATGAGAAATTAATCATTATGCAAGTCGCAGTTATTCTACAATGACAAATTATATCCATTAACACATCAAATTGCTACAGGTTTTACGCAGATTACATACATAAGTACAGCCAGTACCTCCATCTTCATAAATCTAGAAAGCACGTTATACTATATGAACACATCACAAGCTAATATTTGAAATTGGAGTCTTAACACAATACTTAGAATCTGCCAATACAAACACTATACATCTGCTGCACATATAGAAGGCAAACCCACTTACTGACTAGACAACCACTAAAAGAAGTTATTTCTTTTGTCGTCAGTCTCCTGGAGGAAAGCTTTAATCAATGAATATAGCATGAAAATTTACATAGTAAATATTAATCATTGAATTCCTTCACCTCATGACCCACAGTAAATAGAACAAATACAAAAAATATATTCTTAGGTTTATAAAATATTATAAACATATTTGAAACCTTGTCTTCTTCCAATTTTTGACGAATTTTTTCTCTAGCTCTTCTCTCCTCCTCTTTCTCTGCTTTTCGCAAAGCCATCAAACTGCAAGAACAAACTGTTAAAGCTCATACATTTTAGATTGAGATGCAAATACAAAAATGATAAAACAAGACATATGTTAGGTTGGGTCAAACCGTTTCCGTTCATTTTCTTCTTCAATTCGCTTGGCTTCAAGGAGTTCCTTGCCCACTCGAATTCTCTCCTGATAATGTAATACACAAAATTAGTAACCTTATTTCCCCAAGTAGAGAGAAAGAATTCATGAAGGCCTTTATTTCAAAACTTCAAAATTCCAAAAGACCAAATCATCCATCTCAAAAATTCAAAACCCTACCTGCGCTTATTTCAAAACTCAAATTTTGAATCTGTTAACATATTATAAAGCCATCTTCAAAAGATCTTCCCAGATTTGAGAGGTACATGAGCACAAAACACTTTATACATCCCACTCTTAACATGTAAGACTCCCTTCCAAACTCCATACTAAACAGTAAATTATATATCTATACAAAATGAAGAAAATAGAAGCACTCTTAACTACTTGCTCTGTGCCTAACTTTCCTAACAGACCATTTGTATGATGGAACTGAAAGCAAGTGGAAGGATATAAATGGTCCTCAAGTCACCAAGATACATTAAGGATAGGTAGAGACTAGGTACTTCGCATATTTGCCAAGCTGTAAAATAACTTCAAGTCTTTTGGAAACATTTATAAGTCTCTACTCAATGAGGATCTAGAATGAGAAATACTTTCATAACTTCACAAAGTTTACAAACAAAAGCCATGAACAAAATTGATTCATAAATAAAAGTCATATAGTATAACAGAGCAGTAACAGAGAAGAATTTAGAGCACCTTCTCTCTTTCTCTTTCCATTCTCCTTTCTTCTTCCTCTTTTTTCTTGCGAGCCCGCTCCCTTGTATGAAAGAACAATTACATTGAGAAAGAGCAAAATGATAAAAGAAGAGAAATAAGACCTTGAGAATTTTCCCTCTTATGTGAGTTCAAGCCCTTCATGCAAAAAATATTGGAAAGATACTAAGAAACGGTTGAACCGTTGAACAAATAAGAACTATATGCAAAATGATATGAAAGCCGAAATATATATTACAACTTGATGTCATGATGTGTATTGACTTCACAAACCAATGGGGGTGGGTGGGGAAGACAAAATGAACAAGACCATGCAAATGCTGCAATGTCATTGGCAGAGGGCAGGACTCAGGAGTAAGATTACTGCATGCACAAAGCGAGGCACGATCCAAATAACAAAAGCATATAACATGTTCAAAACTTTGCTCCAATATAGACATGCTTCATGCAGAAACGGTCCCTCTTAGTTACCAACAATAAAATATATATTTATGTGTGTGTTGCTATATATATATAAAGAGAGAGAGAGAGAGAGGATAAAAATGGGAAACCTTAGAAAAGTTGTATTCGACCTTTGGCTGAACTAAGGAAGCCATAATTGGAGACATGTCCAAGTGTGGCAAAAAGACATGTATGCTACTTATCAAGTATAGTATTGTTACCAACGCCCCATTGGTAGAGCGGTATAAATGCTTGACATCCATACTTGAGGTCCCGGATTCGTGGCACCTCTAGGGCATTGGTATGTAGGTGTGAGTGTGCGTGTAGTGTAGGGTTTTTTTTTCTTTGTATTTGGTGTGTATGTTATGCTAATAATAAATTTCATTATTGACATATTAATATAGTATCATTGGATTAGTAATTGACATGTTGAATCCTCATTACGACTAGAAAACAGAAAATACCCTATAAAAAGGGGAATTGCCCTGCTTGCTCCAAACAAAACAAAAGGTACAAATGTTTCAGATTTTTATCAATACTCTTATCTTTCAGAATACTAATGTTTTAGAGTCTAAAAGATTAGTGAGACAGCACTACATTACAAAGTCAAAATATGCATTATAATAAGAGTAAGTAAACTGGGCTCACCCAATAAAAAATGCAAAGGTCAAGTAAGCAAAAAAATCTAAAAACTAACTGCATTGAAGAAATAATGGCAAGAGATAATGATGTTGAGGAGAATATTGCAACGGCACAAGTTTCCATAGCAAAGATGAAAGTTTACCAAGCAGCAACAACATAACATGGTGCCCATATTGACTCCTAAGAATGCACTAAACAATACCTGAGTTCTTGTGCTTTGATCCTAACTTCTTCTGGTGTGAGAGAAGGTTTAGAAGCCTCAGCTTTGGTGTTGACAGGTACCTGAGTAAGCAAGACAGTTAAATGATGGAGAAAGTTCCTTATTTAAAGCATTACAAAGAATTTAGGAGGTCAGACACCAAGATACCATCTTTAAAAAAAGTAAGAGATTAGGTGCAAGATGAGAGATATGTGCATGTTAAGCAGAGGGAAGAAAAAAAAAGCAACAATTGCAGTACCAAGGAGCGTTGTGTACAGGAAAACAAGCATGAAACAGAGGACTTCTACTTTGCATCAACTCATAAGAAAAATGTAAAAGATGTCTTCCACTCGTAAGTATATCAATGTGACATACTCTTCTCTTAAAACATTTGGGTAGCGTTTGGATTAGAATTTTTGGTTTGGGAATTGAAATGAAAATGAGAATGAGAACGGAAATTAATGGTGCTTGGAATACTTTGGACTATAATCCCTTATTTCCATTCATTCCCTCACTTATGATTTATGAACAAGTTGATTACCTCCAAATAGATGGAATGGGATTCTCATTCCAATTTTCACTCTTTTATGCTATTTAACCGAAAATTTCAAAAAATTTAACTTTGTATTTAATTGTTCAATTGGGATAAAGAAAAATTTTATCATGCCACTTCCGGGAAGAAACATGATTATGAGTTTGTTTTTAAAAAAAACAATGCATATTAATATGCACAAAATCTGGAAGGAGAAAAAAGCATAACTTTATGCTCAAATGTAAGATTGGACTGATTTTTTTGTTATGTATTGTAAAAAATTTAGAGGAAATTATGGATTCCGTTTCACGAAAAAAAAATGCACTTATGAACAAATCTAGACATTTTATTACCAAATATTGATTTTGAAAAAAATTTATTCGTCAACATTCCTCAATCCTAAATGACAAGACATTTATTTTATTTTTGCATAATTATTTAAATATTTTCTAAAAAGTGAATAATTTGATTAATTTCATTTAACATTTCTTTTTTACTTTGTGTTAACCAAACAACATTACCTTGAAATAGATATGGCAATGAAAATGGATTTCATTCTCATTTCCATTCCCATCAAATTTCTAAACCAAACGCTACCTTAAATTCCCAAATTACTAGAATGTGAGTGCCACATGTGCATAAAAACAGTGTAAAAACAGAGAAGATAGGTGACAGTTTGGAAAAAATGAATAGAAAAGGAAACGAGTGTGTATTTAAGGAAAGATAACAAAACAAGGGCATCATATCAATATATGTATGCTGGGATTATACTACTCGGAATATATATGACGTATATACACAAGAGTAAAAGAGATGATAAATGTGGAACATGTGAATGCAAAAAGAGATATACAAGTGACCTTATAAAGAACAAATAGCCTCTAAGCATAAATGTCGTACCAAAGGCATCTCATCTATATCCATGTCATTCTCATGTTCAACTAACCAATTGACAGCGGTCTCAAGGCTAGTGTTACCTGAAGAAGAAGAAGAAGAAGAAACAACATTTAGATAAACACAAAGAGCACACCATCTATCTACGAAACATTAACATGATTTTTAATAAAGCTAGTGTTTTGAAAAGCCCAAGGCACGAGGTGCACACAAGAGCCTCAAACTCATTGAGGTGAGGCGCTATGATTGAGGAGCATGTGAGGCCCTTGAGGCATGCGCCTCTTGGCTGTATCTGAAGCATGGCCACTATCAAATTTTTGCTCTTCATCAGGTCAATTTAAATTGAAGACTTAATTTTGGTCTATTAGATTAGGATAATAATGATGAAGACTTCTCATCTTTAATAGCCCCAATTTACACGACCAAAATTAACTTCGTTGTTTTATTATTATATATGCCACATCAACAACATTATAGTAAAAATATTATTTTAATGTTTTCTAACGGTGTTAATGACATTTAACAGTCTTTGTTAGCCTATTTAATGACAGGCCCTTCATTAGGACTTCAGACAACTTCAGATTAAATTGGAACAGAAGTTCGAACTTTGGACTAAATTGTAGCACATGAAAGTACATGGACTAAATTGGAATAATTGAAACAGTATAAGTACTATTTTGTAACTTATTTCATAAAACTATAGTTTTTAACATGAGCCTCATTTCATTGAGGCCCATGCCTTACCGTGCGCTTTGCGCCTAGGATCCAAAGGACCCTAAACTCCAAATGCACCTCGTGCCAACGGCGAAGCCAAGAGTTCAATGAAGGGTAAACACATTGATAAATACATTAACGCTGTTACTGTCTACAATATGTCGTACATCATCTAGCATCTCAAAGTCCTTATTTTCAACATCAAATTCCTTGTTATCGAGTTACTAAACCAAACGAAGTGTTAAACCGCGCAGTGTACATCTCCAGTAATGGTATTGTAATAAGCTCTGCCAATACCCTAAGCCCATGTCACCATGAGTTGGCAAAAGGGGTAAAGGAAAAAAGAAATTACTAGAATCAAGAAATATAACAAAATATTCGACCACAACTATTGAAAAAGTATTGCGAGCAATTAACATATGAAGTAGTTGTGTGTTAGAATTTATCAACGAGCTCACCTGAATAGTGAAGGGCCCGAGTCGCTCGTGCTACTGGAAAACCCATTCCTTCAAGTTCTTGAAGCAGATTTTTGTCAACCTCTGGCACAACCATTTCTACACACGCAGAGAGAGGTAAATAAGGTGATAACAAAGCAAATATATCAAAATGACAAGCAATATATCAACAAGCTGACACAAGATGTTACAATAATAGTCAAATTATTTATAGTATAAGTATACCAACTCATGACACTTTATCAAGGTGACTACTTCAGCGTTGAGATATTTAAATCTTAAAATAAAAAATAAAAAATAGGATACGAGAATTATTAACAAAGGAGGACAAAGTTACAAAACACAACCAGAAATCCCAAACTTCAACATGTCATTTGGAACCCAATTAAAGAACCTTCTTGGCTGAGCTAGAATTTCCAATCTTCATAGAAACTAGATAGTTAACCAACTCTATACCATTTTTCCATTAAAAAAAGACCAATCAATGGCACTACAGTATGCTGAATAACTTTCCCCAACAGATTTGAATAAGAAAGGCCCACCCACAAAAAAGCAATTAAAAATGTCCGTTGTTTTTAGCAGGCAATGGCATTAAGTCTTACTACAATTTCAGGTAAAGAAAATTATGATGACCTTTTGTTCTTCAGCCACCCTGCACTCTTTGTGCAAGTTCAATTTCAAATTCTGAAGTGCACACAAAAACTACCAACCACCAATTAAAAATCTAAGAAAATGGACAGCCCCAATTCAGAATCAAGGCAAAGTATTTTATAATTTCGCAGAGAGTGACACTTATAGATGCTCTACGTAGAGCTTAAAAAGAGGGGCAAATGGCAGGTCAGAAAATCTGTGTGCATCAATATGATGAGAAAAAGTCAGTGGAGACAATACCCACAAAGCTGAACGCAACTGTGATTAATAATCCAACTAATTGACCTATCAAATGTTCTCATAACAGCAAGAAAAGTATCTCCAGATTCTCATTACACTAAATCCTAATACAAATGACACAATCAATTGTAACAATACCTTCAGGCTGGCAGCTACTACTTGCATCAACTGGATCCCCTGACTCTGATGTCACCTTTGGAACCTCCAAACTTATTGGCTTTGCTGCTTCCAATGTCTTATCCACAAATTCAGTATGTCCAGTTCTCTTGGTATGCAAATCACTTTCCTTCATGGTCAAACAAAAACCAAAAGTCCAAAATTTCGAATTCAATAACACTGAACTCTAGGTTTAACAAAAAAAAAAAAAAAAAAATTGGCTATCTCAGCTTCAAAAACATTCAAAACTTACCCACACTGAAGTATAACACACACACACACACATATCAATGGGCTCAATCTAGTGGAGGATATAGATTATTATGATTTGAATATGAATTTTTTGTATCAAGTTCAGAATTTTACTCTCTTTTCTAACATTTCCTAAGCAAATAAAACCAAGCACATGTTAAAAGTTAAAACAAATCCAAGACCAGAAATGTAAAATGACTTCAAATACTCCATTCCGTCTGACCGTCCCAAATCCAAAATGAGTGTCCTCCTCTAAGTTGGTTATGCATGAATTACATACAATATCCCAAAGATATGTTAGTTAGAACTTAAAAGCCCTTGAGTATGTCACAACAAGAGTACATTGGAAAACAAAGGGGAAAGTGCAACCCCAATTAACTCCTCCTTATTTTTTTTACAAAAATGAGAAAGTAGACACTCATTTCGGGACAGTAATATTTTGGGTTTGAATATGATAGGAGTAAGATTCAAATAGAATGCCAATGGATCAAGTAATGCTCTTCACTCCCATGTTTTCAACTAACATTCAACTGCTTATCAGTGCTCATTTCCCAACTCTTCATTCTACATTTTCTCAGCATCAGAACAGCACCTTGCACCCTGATCTGTTGTACACCAAAATTGTTCTTTGGAGCATACTAGGTGCCCAGATTTGCAGCACACATAGCCTAAGTCCAACATAAACCACAAGACTTCGAAATTGAATCTGAACCCATAAACCCCAGCTCCAAAAAACTAATTCCATTCCTAGGTCAATCAAGATAGCCAATTCCCCCCAAATCACAGTTTAAGGTACCCAAAACAAAGTCATCAAATAATGTGGAAGCAGACACTAATGGAGATAGAAATTGGAGCAAAAATCAATACTGGTTCAATATATAAAAGGTTAGGATCGGTACAGTTTTGGATCGGCAAGGCTTGCCGCAGGAGCTGCAGACGAGGTTGAGAACGGCCTCGGTGGACTCGGAGAAGTTGGAGTGAGCGGTGAGCTCGGCGTGCTCCTGAGCTTCCGCTACCGACTTCAGCAGCGCACCGCAGTCGCCGCACTTGAGCGACACTCCAGCCCCCGCCATTGCTAGGGATCCGACTAGTTGATTTGATCCACCGATCGCAGGCCCTTTCGGAATTTGGTGATTGCTTTTCTGGTGAGGTCGGGGAAGGTGATGTGGTGAAGAAAGCGAGATAGAATGTGGAAATTACAAAAGCTCCCCTACTTCTCCTTTAATTTGAGTATGGACCTTTCCCTCTATTTTAATTATGGGTAATTATTGATAGACCCCTTATGCTTAATATCTTTTTCATCTGACATTTCTGAACTTTAAGTGTGAACTTTGGCATACCTATAGTTTCAAATTGTTGCACCGTTAGTCCTTTAGGATGGAAAAATGCCAAAATGGTCAGCATGTGCGTTGCACATGCTGTGTAAAATTAAAAAATGGCAAAATTGCCCTTCTTCTTCTTACTTGGCTCTTTAGAGATTAGGGCTCCAATGAAGCTTCCATTAATGGAAGACAAGGAGATTTTGTATTGTTAAAACCCGATTTTCTAGTTTCATTAGATTCAATTCCAATCATCATTCAAACAAAACTCAACACAATAATATATTCAAAAACTCCAATGACAAAATCTTCTACAACAATCAAACCTACCTTTTCTTTCAAATCTTGCCACTAACCCATTACAAAACCATTCTACACCCATTTCACTACAACATTAAAATACTCATAG